>VWPU01010537.1:0-28969 GCA_013398955.1 Callaeas wilsoni
CTCAGTGATCCTGGGATTCTGTAAAACACAGCGAGTGTTTTACAGGGTGCGCTGGGCAGCGGGGGGCTGTGGATCTCTCCGGGAATGGGAGTGGGAACGGGAGTGGGAGTGGGAATGGGAACGGGAACGTTCGGGCGCAGCGATGCCCAGCAAGGAGGGACGGGTACAAGATGGCGGCCAGGATGACACGGCGGTCACGTGGCGCGCGGTGCCCCCGCCCCGCCCGCGGCCGCCGCACGGGACACGGGACACGGGATACGGGAACGGGATACGGGATACCGGGAACGGGGGACTGGAAACGGGACACGGGGAGCGGGCTGGAGCCGCCGCACCGCCCGGGGACCCGCCCGGCGGCCGCACCCACCCGGCCCGCACCGAGCCGCGGCTCCGCACGGTGAGTGAGCGGCGATCCAGCGGCCTCCGGCTCAGCGCAGGCCCAGGGGTGGCGGCGGGACGGGACAGCGGCGGTGACAGCGGGGACGCGGCCGCCGCCGCCCCAGCAGAGACGTGACCCGGGGGGTTCCGGCTCCTCATCCCGCCGGCGGCCTCCGCAGCCCCGGGGAATGCGAGGAGATCTCCGGCCCCCGCAGCACCGGAGGCTCCGGGGAGGCTTCGGGCTGCTCAGCTCGGGGGTCTGACAGAGCTTCAGTCCCGCAGCACCGGGGGATCTGGGCCCCTCGGCCCCCCGGGCGCACCGGGAAGGTGCGGTCTGCTCAGCCCTCCGGAGCTCTGGGACCCCCAGCTCGGGGGCTGCAGCCATGGGGAGCCCTCCGGAGCTCTGGGACCCCCAGCTCGGGGGCTGCAGCCATGGAAGCCCTCGGGAGCTCTGGGACCCCCAGCTCGGGGGCTGCGGCCGTGGGAGCCCTCGGGAGCTCTGGGACCCCCAGCTCGGGGGCTGCGGCCGTGGGAGCCCTCGGGAGCCCCGGGACCCCCAGCTCGGGGGCTGCGGCCGTGGGAGCCCTCGGGAGCTCTGTGCTCTACCCACGGAGCTCTGCGTCCCCAGTTCGGGGGGCTGCAGCCCTGGGGTACCCGGAGGGCTGTGGTCCCCCGAGCTCGTAGGGCTGCAGCTGGTCCCAGGGGAGCTTTGGGACTCCCAGCTCGGGGTGGGGGCTACAGCTTTGGGGTACCAGGGGAGCTCTGGGACCCCCAGCTCGGGGGCGGCTACAGCTTTGGGGTACTGGGGGAACTCTGGGACCCCCAGCTCAGGGGGCTGCAGCCCCCTCAGCCCCAGGACTCGGGAGAGGCTCTGTTCTCAGTCTGGTGAGGTCTGTCCCCTCCTCCCCAGGGAGTGGCGGATCTGGTCCTCCCTGCCCCAGAGGCTCTGGGGGGACATCTGGGCCCCTCATCTCAGGTGGGAGTGTGGGGGTGAGCCCGGTCCCCTCAGCCTGGGGGCTCCAGTCCCTCTGCTCTCTGGGGTGCAAAGGCAGGATGCTCCCTGCTCCAAAGGAAGCTGCAAGCATCCGCTGTGAGTGGGAGCAGATCCATCCCATCCCATCCCATCCCATCCCATCCCATCCCATCCCATCCCATCCCATCCCATCCCATCCCATCCCGGGCCATAGCAGTGATGTTGCAGCTGTGCTGCCTCGCTGGGGCTGAGGTTTTTGGGGTGGCAAGGGGGCAATGGCTTGGTCCCCCTCTCGGGGACGAACGGGCTGGGGGGCAGAATGGGGCTGCGGAGAGACCTCGCCATCACAGGCACCCTCAGGAGTGGGTGTGCCCCCTGTTTGCTCGTGGAATGGCTCGCTGATTGCCCGGCTGCGGTATTTGGATTTTTCAGGGTCTATAAGGCGTGTGGCTGTCTTTGTACTGTGTTCCTCCTGGAGGCCCTGTTTTGATCAAGGTTTCTAATTTATTCTGTCTTGTGTGAAAACCTCATTAAAGAGTGCCTCGGTGCCTTCAGGCACCATAAATACATGGAGAGAGGATGGGAAGAGAGAGAAAAAAGATTATTATTTGTAAAAAATGGGAGCTCTGCCATATTGACATGGTGCTGCTGAAGCTTGCTGATGCAGGCAGCCTCTCTTAGCAGAGCAGCAGCGGGATGTCGATGAACGTCCTCGTGTCATTTTGTCTGGTGGTGCAGCCCGGTGTGACAGCAGGATTTGTAGTGATGCCGTCAGCCTCCCTTCTCCCAGGTCCACGTGGCTGAAGGCGCTTCCTTGTTGGCTTCCATGCTCAGCTGTGAACCAGTGCAAAAGGCAGAACCAGTGCAAAACGCCTGGCAGCTGAAGTCAGTGGAGGTGCTGCTGTGCATCTTGGATTTGGGCTTGGCTGTGGGTTTTTTGGGGAGCGGATGTTGTATTGCTGTTGCTTTCTGGTTTGTTTCGTGTAGTGTTTTGTGGGTGCTGAAGTTGCTCCAGCTTTGTGAAGTTGTTTAGAGTTCTGAAAGAGAGGGCACTCCCCCTGGTTGGTGGCAGGCTAAAGGTAAAGGCTGCTTTTACAGTATGGGTAATAAACCCCCTCTAAATCCAGAGAGATTGCTGTGATTTTTCTGAGTTTTCGGGCATGAGGAGCAGAACTAAATTCAGCTCGCCTTTAAACTGTTTGTGATCTGTGCAACAAATGGTGATTCCCAAATTATCATGCTTCTTTCTCCTTCCACATTATCAACCTGGGGACAGCGTCTCTCATGTTAATTAGCTTTTAATGTGACACTTACAAATTTAATAAATCCAAGCAGGTGGATCATTTTCAGGACTTAGAGGTATTATGGATATTATTTGACTGCTCAGTTAATGGTTAAAAGGCAGTGATGTGTTGTTTTCGTGGATCTCATTGCTTCTCTCAATGCTCGTCAAGCTTGAATAGGTGCTACTTTTAATTAGATAATTCTTGAATCCCTTGAACTCAACGTGTGGAGGGAGAACCCATGCACTGTGGGTGATGATGACTTAAAAATTCTTCCTTCTTCTGGTTGCTGCCTCTCTGCATCGCTCAACATTGGTTAATTGGTGCACTAAATATGGGTGGCCTGGGACTTACTCAGATTTAAAAGCAATTTCAGCCCGGCCGTAAGGAATGGTTGCGGAATTAAAGGCTTTTTAATTGGGGCAGCAGGACATCGTGCTGGAAAAAAAAAAAAGATTGCTCAGAAATAATCCAGACCCTTGTTGGGAAAAGGGCCCGTTTGAGTACCGGAATAAATCATACAGCACCACCAAAAAGCGAAGGGGTGTTGCACGCAGGCCTGAAGGTTGCTTTTGTTGGACGTGGCACGAGGTGCCCGCTTCCCGGCGTGGTTTGCAGGGATGTGTGCAGGGCAGGAAGGATTTCTGAGGCTGCCCAGGCAGCTGGGTCCGGGCTGTTCTTTGCTGAAGTGGAGCAGAGCACGCCAGTGCTATTTCAGTCATGATTCAAGTGCAGCACATCAAACCCGACTGTGCGGGGAGGAAGCGCTCTGAAGTAGAGGTGAGCTTAAAATGAGCTCAGAAACCTGAGTTTTTTAGAGGTTTCTTGAATCTGATGGTCACAAACAGAGCTCCCATGTACTGTCAGTGCTTTCCAAAAATTTTGGTGTTGTTGGAGGCTTTTTGGGCACCAACACACAGAGAGGGGCAGGAGCCCTTGGGAGTGCTGGTGCTCTGCATGGAATCTCCAGCTTTTAATACGGCTTGAATTCCCAAAGTGTGGTGTGACATCGTTAAGTTACTAATTAAGTCCTGTCCATTTCCTTCCCCGAAATGCTGGGGGAAATGCAGAAGACTGAGGAACGTGTGAAACCTACCGGCTTTTTGGGATGCTTTCATCCCAGTCAAATGTTATTGTTTTGAAAATCTACTTAGCAAAGGCAGTGTTTGGTGCAGGTTGCTTGGGCTTGGTTTTCAGGGATCAAAAGAACATCCACCCTAATAAGCTGCCAGGTGTAACTGAGTAGTGGAGTTTGGTGGAAGGTGTCCCTGCCCATGGCAGTGGGGTGGAAAAAGATGATTTTTGAGGTGCTTTCCAGCCCAAACTATTCTGGGATGCTGTGATTTAAACGTCTCTAAAATATTTGTCTGTATTGTTTCTGGTCTTATCAAACGTGGTGTTGTAGTTCAGGGGAGAAAAAACCCCCCAAATTCTTGAAAGTACCACGTGAGCTTTGTTCTGATAGTCCTTGATCAAGAGCTGGAAAGAGAAAACTTAATTTTGGAGACTATAATGTGTTTCTTAAAGAAATGCAGTTAGTGCTGTGGCTGGGCTTTGCAGTTCACTCACCCAAACCAGGGGAGCAAATCTAGAGTGGGCCAGAAGATGTCCTGCTGGTGTTTCCTTCGTGGGCTGCTGCAGTCCTGCTCTGCTGTCCAATTACACATTACAAATCAAAGAAAACTGCTAATAAATCTTTATTGGGAAAGCATCTCCCGTAGGTTTTGCCTCTGCTAATTTGCTTAGATTTAAATGCACAACAAAATAAATCTCCCTCTGCTTAGCCATGACTCTGACGATTTTTTTCTCCCTGACTTTCCAGCCTGGTCTGCCTTCTGTCTCCCTGACTTTGAAGCTCCTTGGAGGTAGCTTTTTCTGTTTAAATGGAATCAAGGCAAAACATATTGCCACTTGGGAAAAAAAAAAAGGGACTTCAAGGAATCTCTGAAGTCCAGTAGCTTTGGGTTTTTCTAGTGCAGGAAAACTGGCAGCTTCCTTAGCAAGCTGGGTGAGGCACAGGTGTGGTAGCAGAATTCCTCAGGTGGGTTTGCTGGACTGGCTTTTTGGGGTGCTGCGGGCATTGCCTCATCTTCATTAGCTGTGTGGGACAAGGCTTGGGAATTTTATCCCTGCTCTCTGTGTCTGGGGAACAACACAGCGGGGCTGCGTTGTCTAAGCCTTCATCAGGAAAAGTAGGAAGAGACAGAAGTAAAACCAGGGTAAATCCTGTCTTAAGGATTGAAACAGCCTTCAAATTGCCCCTTTCTGAACAGGTAGCTCTGGAGAGGAGAGCTTTTGCAGCCTTGGCTTAAGCAGGATTTTTAATAGCTGTCATCTCCTCCTGTCCACTGCAGCCTACTCCTTTAATTTCCGTGACTAAAAAAGAGCATTGCGATTGGGAGTGTTTTACAATTTCCCTTGCTGGTCCATTAGTGTATTAGCTTAGCTCCGTGTGTGTTGAATGCCACTAAATGTCACTTGCAAATTTAATGTTGGGAGCGCTGAGATTTGTGCTAATTGAATTTAAAGTCTTATACTTGAATTTGTTAAAATGGCAGTCAGACAATCGAAATGCTTTAATGGGAGAGTGGAGGAGCACTTGCAAATCTGCTCTTGTGAGTGAATCCAGGAGTGCATTTGTGTGGATGGAAGGGGAGACCCTGAGCAGACAGATCGGGGTTTGATGGGGTTTTACTGTCCCTTCGTACATTACAATGTGGTGACAGCTGGCAAAGTCCACTGTGTTGAAAATCTTAATGCTTGACATCTGCTCAGGGTCGTTGTTGACACCAACTTAACCTTAAATACTTCTGTAAAAATGGTAAAGATGATAGAGCCTTTCAGTTCAATTTAAATTTCTGCTTCTCCTGCCACACCAACTTAACCTTAAATACTTCTATAAAAATGGTTAAGATTATAGAGCCTTTCAGTTCAATTTAAATTTCTGCTTCTCCTGCCACACCAACTTAACCTTAAATACTTCTGTAAAAGTGGTAAAGATGATAGAGCCTTTCAGTTCAATTTAAATTTTCTGCTTTTCCAGCCATGGTTTTAGGTTCTGCTGGAGAAAGGTTAATTGTTTGGGCTGTTGGTCTTTAAACTCAGTTGTCTGTGTCTGTCTTCTGGGGTTTTTATTCAGGATATTAGCAACTTCTGCACCTGAGGGTTTGTTGTTTTGGGAGGAGTTGGGGGCGTGGTTATTCGAGGTGGTTTTTGTTTGGTTGATGTTTTCTGTGGGTTTTTTTTGTTGTTTTCATTTGGGTTTTTTTTGTAAAGGACAGTCTGTACAAAACCTCTGGCATTAAACACTTCTTTATTCCTAACTTCAAACAAATGCCCAAGGATTGGATAGGCACAGGAAAGGAGACCCTACTGCTGTGCTTCTTGTGAGGTAAAGTGTTAAAGAAATTACCCTCGACTGGAAAAGAGTCATAAAGATTGCTCCTCGGCTTTCCAAGCGGTGTAAATCTGTGCCTCCCTAGATAGCAGAGTGCTTTTAAGAAGTTTGTCTCAAAACACTTCCATTAAATCTCCTGATACCAGGCTTTGACCTTCTGCCACTGAGCTGGCATTTCATATGGGCTCCTGGCATGGGCTCTGCTGCCACTTTCAAGTAAAATCTTATCAGGCATTGAAAAGTTTGACTCTGCAGTCGAGCACTGTGCCAAAGCTGTAAAAGCCCTATTTGTACACAAAATGGATTTTTGCTTGCTAGGAGGGCTGTGGCAGTGCTTCAGTAGCTGCAGGAATGGCTTTGAATCTACATAGTAATGAAACAGCTCCGTCTAAATCCAGTGTCTCCTCCGCTCTCAGGCCTGCTCTTTGTCTTCTCTGTGTCCCTGCATGGAGTTTTACGTGGTCAGCTTATATTGCTCTGGAAAACTTTCTCGGGGAAGTTAATTTAAACCTTTTTGAAAGGCTTAAAAATGGCTCTGCTGTTCGGATGATGAAGAAGACCTTGAGAGCGATTGCTGCCGGGGTACCTGCCTGGCCGTGCGAGGGTGAGCTGCTCCCAGAGCCTTCTCCGAGGGAGCCCTCCAAGGTGTCCTCCTTTGGTGCTGTTTTTGTGGCTGCCCCATCCCTGGAAGTGCCCAAGGCCGGGTTGGACGGGGCTCAGAGCAACCTGGGATGGTGGAAGGTCCCTTCCAGAGCATCCTGGGATTCTGTGGCACGGCAGGGCTCAAAACCCGCTTGCTTTAACTGGGAGGGAAAATCCAGCGTTTGTGGGTGACTGGGGGCTCAGGGTGAGCTTTGCCCCTTGCAGGGGGTGCCAGTGCCACTCATGCCACTCGTGGATGTTGAGTGTCTGGGGAATACATTTTTTAGTGGAATAATCAAGCGAACCAGACTTACAGGAAGGGAGAGGAACAGCCGTGTTCCAAAGCGCTGAAGTTTGGGGTGCTCAGCAGAGGCAGTGGGGGGAGGTGGTGTCCAAAGCAGAGCTGTGAACAAGGCAGGAGCGGACAGAAAGGGATGAGGGCAAGCGTGTGAAGATCCCTGCTAAATGACTCGACAGAACATGTTGTTCCCTCTCCGCTGGTACTTTTGGGATGCCAGGATCCGTATTTAATGGAATCATGGTTTTATGGAGGCTCTCCGCCCTGGAGGAAGCTCACCTTTGCCAAAAGCAATACTCAGTAATGGGCTAGGGGTTCTTATCTACTCTCTGTGAAACACTGCAAAAACCTCATTTTGCAGTAATGAGCAATTACCCACAAATTAGCAAAACTCCTTGTTAGATATTGCCTTTGCTTTAGTGCCTGTGCAGTTTCCTAATTCAGTTTTTCTCCCTTTCAAAACATAAATAGATGGGTTATCAAAGGACATTTTAAGAACAAAAACAGGGCCCTAAGGACATTTATCAGAAGGGCATTATTTGAGTTGTGATGGCTTGTTCGGAATTTCTTTGCGTGCAAGAAAATGAGTGTCTGTGCTGAGAAGACACAGACCCATCCAGCCACATCTTGTATCCAAGAATTATGATGTTTTTGAGAGGGAATGCCTGAGTTCAGCCACGGGTTGTGGAAGTGGCTGGGAGAATACTTGTGGAGATGACAATCACAGGCAAATCTGTGTTACCTCCTCCTCTGAGCAAGACTAACCCCAAAGAAATGTCAGGTTTTTCAGGGTCCTGTTGGGGTTTGAAAATGTCCGAGGAAGGAGATGGGGTTTGAAAATGTCCAAGGGCTGCTTGGGGGAGAAGGGTTCCCACCTCGTGTGGGGAGATACCCTGCAAGCTTGATTGAGTGAAAGGGAGGAGAGGGGAGGAGGGAGGAACCCGAGGCCCAGATGATGTTGGATACAGGTGCGCCAGATTGATGCACTAAACGCCAGTAGCTGTTCTCTTCTCTGCGCCTGGCCAGCTGAGTTGGTGTTCTTAATGAACTGCTCCTTAAATATCTTAACTTCTGACTGCTGCTCCTTAACTCCCAGTCCATCAGGGCACAAGTGAATTGAGCAGCATCCTTTATAACTGCCTACAGGGAACTTTGCTTGGCCACTTCATTGAGTGGCTGCCAGTCTAAAATCCTTTTATGATTCTTCCAGTTAGACTTCTCCTTTGCTAATATTGTACTTGATGCAAACAATCTCCTTTAACCTCTTAACTTTGTAATCCCCCTCATGCTGTAGTTGTGCTTTGATGCTGCCCATTTGTAGTTGGATATAGAGCAAATATTTAAAATAATTGTCCACTCTACAAAACGTTGGTTGACTTCATAGATTGTTTTGTCTTTTGTTTTTTAACTCCCTGGGGATCTTGTTTCCACGTCCAGGACATCCATTTAGGTCTTTCCAAGGTAAAAGGTTGGCAAGCAGACTAGAAATCTTAGGGAATGCTGTATTTCTTCAGGTGGTTCCACTGTAAGGGCTGTGTGTTGAAATCCAGCCTGCGGGATGTGATGTCATGCTAATAGATTGATGAGTTGTGTTTATTTGAAGATCGGATAATAACCCAGGCATGGGATAATAACCCAGGGAGTGCTTGGCCCTTCTGCTCTAAGCTTCCCAGAAATCGTGACGTGGACAAAGCTTTGCCTGCCTCTGTCTTGCTGTGCTTTTCAGCACGAGTGTTACGGGGTGGGAGCTTTGTGTTCACGCAGAGACACCCTGACTCCTGGCACAGGGGGCTCGGACACGCGTTCCTAACCCAGGCAGCTGCGGGGGCACGGAGCTCCCAGCCTTTGCCACCTGCAGGTTCCAGACTCTGGGCTCACTGCACGTGCAGAACTCACCAGAGATGAGCTTTAAGGTCCCTCCCGACCCAGGGTGGAACCGTTCCGGGATTCTGCGTTCACTGGAGAAGAGCTTGTTGAATTTCCCAGCCTAGTTGTCGGTGGCGTGTTCCTCTCTGAGGGAATGGTTGTGATGGCAGGGTGGCTTTCGGCAGGCAGAGGCTTCCCACCCTGGCACCCCGGGGAGGAGTGAACACCTCAGAGCTGTAACCTCCGATCCCTATCACTGCTTTGAGGTTCAGATTTCATTCCCGGAGAAACCCAAGGTTGAGGAACATCTGTTCAAAGTGAGCTTTCTGGGCTGATTTAATTCATGGCTGCCACAGAGCTGTTTTTTCTTCCCTCACCTTCTCTTCATATTCCCAGTTTCCAGCGTTAAAGGGTGTTCCATGAGGTTTTGGGTCTGATCCAGGCAAAGCTCACAGCTCTGACAATGCTGAGCTTTGCATTGGTGGCTGGATGGGTGCTGATAACAGGGCAGTGTTTTGGCTACTGCCGGGCAGCACTGGCAGGGCTGTGAGCTTTACCTTGATCAGACCCAATACAATCTCCACCCCTTATTCCATACCATTTACATCATGCACATGAGGTTTTGGAGATGTGCTCTGTGGTTTGCCTGGCAGGGTGGGGCCTTATCAAGAGGGAAATAACAACACAGAGGGAAACAGCAGCACCGGGAATCTCGGAAGTAACGGGCTTCTCCCAGGTCTGGGTCATGCAAAGCATTAATGACATTTTCTGCAGCCTGAAGTGGAGTAACTTCTGCAGTGACTCTGTCAGCTGCGTCAACAAACTTCGTGTTTGGGATCGATGTGTTGTTTTTATTTTTATTTAAAAATGAGAGGCAGCTGAGGGTCTGCAACAGACTGAAGTGAAGTGGGTATTGCTTTTGGAAATAACTGGAGGAGACCTGCTGCTGGTGAACAGCCAGTGCAGTGACAGGATGCATGCAGACAGCTGGAAATGCTCAAACCTGCTTGCTCCCCAGTCCTGTCGTGAATTAGGATGGTTGGGATAGAGCCCAGTGCAGCTCGTGGGGCGTATTCCAGTGTAACATTTGCACGCCAGACTGTTCCCTGTTCAGTTAACTGCTGGGAAGAAGTACTCAGGCACTGTGGAGCCTCTTTGCCTGGGATTGCTGGATTTGAGGGTGCTGGAGCAGTGCTTGAGTGCAGAATGGTGGCATAGAGTTCTTGCACCCTTTTGTCTTTGTGCTGTTGATGGTCGTGGAAGGGGCCCCACGAATTTGAGCTGGAAGGGAGGAGAAGTCCATTTATTTCCACAGACACTGCAAAGTGGAACATGAAGAATTTGGAGAGCTAAACATGCTGATCCTTCTGTCTTTAAAAGTGGCTGAAGAATTAAAATAAATAAAAAGAGGAGTGGTTTCTGTAGTGGCTTCTCCCGAGGCAGTATTATCTTCTTCTGCTTCTGATGATTTGTTTCCTTCCCTGGTCTGCTTTAAAAACATTTCCTTTTTCATAAAAGCAGTGAATTACTCCATAGACATTTATGTGAAGGGACTGCTGGGTGCTTAATAACCTACTTATTTGATTTGGGCTGTACTTTTTAAAAATGAAGTGTTCAAGTCAGGCCCTTAGAAGACAGATTCTCCTGCACGATTGTCTTGAGCAAAATACCTTTCTGGTTTTAATTGGGGTTTTTATTGCTATGATTTTCAGTGGCAGGGTGAGGGCAGCACTGTTCCTGCAGTGCCTCAGATAAGTGGGAAGAGAAGGAGGAGGAGCAGAGCTATTCCTTATCTGGACACTTTGTTAGGTGTTTACAGAGCTGTGTACTTAAATAATTCCTCCGTGTAAGTATTGATGTGCAGCAAAGCGACACAGTTTTAAGCACAACATTTAATAGAAGCATTCTCAGCGTGACTTTGCAGATATTCCCAAGTTCAGCTTGCCACCTCTTGTCGTCGGAGTGAGGGAGGTTTGTGCAAGGCTCGGAAGTGCAGCTAAAATCAGACCCTTTGGGATCACAGTCCTCGTGGCCTGGCCTGCTCGCTGTTCCTCCGTGCCCACTGCCACCTCCTCCTGCCCATTCCCATCTCCACAGCCCCTGTGGAGCCCCAAGTCCTGCCTTTCTCTGGGAATTCTGCTCTGCATTCGAGCTTTTTGATAAGGTCAGAGAGGAGCACCAGCCGTCTTTGCGGGGTCAGCCACCCTGTTTGTGTGTGCTGTACCCTGGGCTCAAAACGCAGGAATATTGTTCTGGCAAGTGTTGGCAAACTTGGATTCTCCTGTCATGTGCAGATGCAATGAATTTCCTAGAAACTTCAGGGAGGGGATGGGAGTGATTTAGATAGTTTGTAAAAACTGGTGATTCAGTCATTGAAGCAGGAACTGGAATTTTAATGTGCTGAAGAAAGAAACAAGCCTGGCTTGGTATGGGCAGCATCAGAAATTTAGAGGCTGTGTTGATTTTCCTTTCGTATTACAGTTTATGGAGAATATTATATTTTTTCCTTGATTAAACTGCTGTTGCAACGTGTGTCAGTCCATCTTAAATCCTGTGTAGGAAGAGCCGTGGCTGTATTTGATGAGGGCAGAAACTTCTCCTGTTTTTGGGACTTCAGCTCCCCTTTTTGCAGCTGGGTTGTGTCATCCAGGTTGTTTTTCATCCTTTCCCCAGTCAGGCTGTTGAGCAAACTTCCAAGTGCGGGGCTGTGGGGCTTGGGACACCCCTCAAAATGCAGGGTTGTGGAGATTGGGACATCCTTCCAAGTGCTGGATTATGGGGTTTGGGACACTCTTCCAAGGGAAACTGAGACACCCCTCCAAGTGTGGGGTTGTGGGGATTGGGCTACGCCTCAAAGTGCAGGATTTTGGGGATTGGGCCACACCTCCAAGTGGGGGGTTGTAGGGATTGGGACACCCCTCCAAGTGTGGGATTGTGGGGGACAGGGACACCACTCAAAGTTTAGGATTATGGGGACTGGGACTCTCCTCCAAGTGTGGGGTTGTGGGGATTGGGACACCACTCCAGGTGTGGGGTTGTAGAGATTGGGCCACCCCTCCAAGTGCAAGGTGGTGGGGCTTGGGCCACCCCTCTAAATTGGGGTTGTGGGGGCCAGGGACACCACTCAAAGTTTAGGATTATGGGGACTGGGATGCCCTTCCAAGTGTGGGTTGCGGGGTCTGAGACACCCCTCCAAGTGTGGATTGTGGGGACTAGGACATCCCTCAAAGATTAGGATTGTGGGGACTGAGACGCTCCTCCAAGTGTGGGTTGTGGGGGTTGGGACACCCTCCAAGTGCGGGTTGTGGGGACAGGGACACCCCGCCAAGCGTGGGTTGTGGGGATTGGGCCACCCCGCTAAGTTGGGGTTGTGGGGGCCTGGGACACCACTCACAGTTGAGGTTTATGGGGACTGGGATGCCCTTCCGAGTGTGGGTTGCGGGGTCTGAGACACCCCGTAAAGTGTGGGTTGTGGGGGTTGGGACACCCTCCAAGTGCGGGTTGTGGGGACAGGGACACCCCGCCAAGCGTGGGTTGTGGGGATTGGGAGGATGCTTTGCCACACTCCTTCCCCTTCCTTTAGGAACCGAAACCCTGAGCAGAGCTGCAGGGGACAGGAGGGAGGATCCTCTTCCATCTGGTTGCCAGGGGCCATGTCTGGCTTCTCCCCAAGCTGCCTGGGATCAGNTCTGGGACATCTCTCAAAGTTTAGGATTGTGGGGACTGGGACACCCCTTCAAGCGTGGGTTGTGGGGATTGGGAGGATGCTTTGCCACACTTCCTTCCCCTTCCTTTAGGAACTGAAACATGGAGCAGAGCTGCAGGGCACAGGAGGGAGGGTCGTTTTCCATCTGGTTGCCAGGGGCCGTGTCTGGCTTCTCCCCAAGCTGCCTGGGATCAGCCAGGATCAGACCGGGGGCATCCCGGTGCTGCTGGCGCCCGGGGCACAGGTGGCACCGTGCCGGCTCAGTGTGATCTGCTGGCCCTGCAGGACATGCACCTGCGTGTTCCCATGCAGAAGTGCAGCCAGGATCCCAGTTCCAAGGTCTGCTTTTCCCAGCAGACGTGCCTGAAGCTGGGTCAGGGATCAGCCTGCCCCAAGGGTAGGGCAGGGAGGGAGGGAGAGCTGGCTGCAATTCCAGCTGGGGGTGGTCCCATTCCAGCAATTAGGAGGAATTAATTGCTTGGCCAGAGCCCCAAGACGTTGCAGATGGCTCTTAGAGGGATGGAACAGATTCTTGACCCTGAGGTGTGTCCAGTTTTGGGGAGGTGGATCCAGAAACCACTTTTTTTTGCCAGATCCGGGGCCAACTGGCTCAAATCTACAATAGAAAAGTTTCTTTTGCTGCGAAATGGAATATCTTGTACTGCTGATATTTCTAAGGACGAGGGAGCTTAAATTTCTTGCTTACATTGGTAACTGAAAGCAGACAATCCCTGGTTTGGGCTGTTCCACAGAAATGGGTACAAACAACCATTTTCAAATGGGTTTGTTTATTGCCGTAACTTTGGTGTTTTTAGCAGTGCTCCTCTTGGTGTTATGTTCCTGTTATCCCTTTTGAACAAGCCGTCTGTGCATTCCAGGGAAGGTCTTTTCTACTGATAGTGACTCCTTGCTTCTGAGCACAGGATTTGTCTGCAGCCCCAGCAGCACTTTCTCATTTTATGGAAGATTTAGCTCAATTTTCCACCCTATTTTCTGTTAATTATTAGAGAAAATATGTTGCTTTGTTCAGGTCAAATTTGCAAATACATTTGTGGAGCTCAGTTTTTCTCTTTCCTGCCAGTGTGGCGTGTTTGCACCTTTCATAAATCATCTGATGAACTGTTGAAGCTGGAGGAGGCTGTTTGGCGTTTACAAAGCTAATGGAAAACTTGAGTAAGGGATGCTTTGCAGGAAATGGCCTCTCAAAAAGGGAAGTAGTGCAAAAGCCAGTGGTGTTTTCCTTGTTCACGGACTTGTTTGGAAGAGATTATTAATCCCTCACATCTGTCCAGGTGCAGCCTTCCGACTCCCAGCTCGGTGTTTTTAACGGGAGCAGACCACAGCAGGGAATTCCCTCCCCGGCTCTAATCCAGTATTTTGGTTTCTTCAGAGAACTTGTGCGTCTTTCAAAAGCCACAGTTTGGTAACTGGGTGTCAAAGTTTACTGCAGAAACTGTCTGGAGGAAAAGGGGAAGGCAGCTCCTGCTGAAATATAAAAACCACTGCAAAACCAAGTGGGGAGGTGGGGCGGTGGGAATGGGGGGCTGCTGAGTGGGAATGGATGGGACCAGAGGGCTCAGCGTCAAATCACAGTCGGATTCTGTTCACAATCTGACTCTGTTCACAGTCTGATTGTGTTCACAATCTGATTCTGTTCACAGTCGGATTCTGTTCACCATCTGATTCTGTTCACAGTCGGATTCTGTTCACAATCTGATTCTGTTCACAGTCGGATTCTGTTCACAATCTGACTCTGTTCACAGTCTGATTCTGTTCACAATCTGATTCTGTTCACAGTCGGATTCTGTTCACAATCTGACTCTGTTCACAGTCTGATTCTGTTCACAATCTGATTCTGTTCACAGTCGGATTCTGTTCACAATCTGACTCTGTTCACAGTCTGATTCTGTTCACAATCTGATTCTGTTCACAGTCGGATTCTGTTCACAGTCTGACTCTGTTCACAATCTGATTCTGTTCACAATCTGATTCTGTTCACAATCTGACTCTGTTCACAATCTGATTCTGTTCACAGTCTGACTCTATTCACAGTCTGATTCTGTTCACAGTCTGACTGTTCACAGTCTGACTCTGTTCACAATCTGACTCTGTTCACAATCTGATTCCGTTCACAGTCTGATTCTGTTCACAATCTGACTCTGTTCACAGTCTGATTCTGTTCAAAGCGAAGGTGTGTGTTCCCTAAGGATTGAGGTGTTGCTTCTGGGGAGGCAGAAAGCCGTGGAATTCCGGGAAAGCTGTGGAATTCCGGGAAAGCTGTGGAATTCCGGGAAAGCTGTGGAATTCTGGCCAAGCGCCTGCTGCAGAATAGCCAGTCAGACTTTGCTAGGTGCCAGGTCTCAGGCTGAGTGCATCTCACAGCTGCCACGGCCAGGTTTGCCTGTCCCAAAGCGCTTTTTCCATGAAGAAGGCTAACAGAGTGCTCTCCATAGCTAACTCTGAAGGGATGTATTTTTTTAATATGGAATTTCTACCTGTATACCCATCAAAGCCTGGGAAATGACCATCCCTTGCCATTTGTTTACCTGCATGGGAGGATTGTTGCAGCAGTGCCTGGAAGAAGCAAGATTAAAAAGCAATTGCTGTAGCCTAGCAGGGGTGTGTTGTCCAGAAAATACCTTTTCCAAGTTAAATTCCTTCTCCAAGTTGATGGCTTTGAGGGTAAAAAACAGAGGGTAAAAAACTTTCAGCACATGAAACAAATTTCTGCTGCGAGCTATGGGAACCTCTGAAAGTTGAAATAACTTTCGTAGCTGGAAGTTTCAATTTATTTAATTTATTTTGCTTCCTCGGGGCTCAGCTGTACTTGTTTTGTTGGGTTAGTTTATTTGTGGACACATTGTGCTGTTCTCCCGCAGGGATGACCCCTCAACTCTAGCAAGTCATCTGCCACTTGTTAATGTTTAAAATCTCTTCCTGAGATTTAAAGGTCATTTGCATCAGACTGGAGATGTATGGATGGTTAACACAGAACAATTGCCACTCTTATAGATGGTTTCTAGACTAATTAAACACACACCTGATTGTCACAGGTGTCATCTTGTAACTTGCAGCAAATGAGCCAAGTGCAAACCCAGCTTGAATTCCTTGCGCTCGGTGCGTTTGTGTGCAGGTGGCTCATTTATTCTCCCCTGCAGTGGGCAGAAGAGTCTCTTTTCCCAGGAGACTCACGTCAGTGTCAGGAGAAAAATGTTCCTGCTGGATTTGGAGTGTGGGGCAGCTGAGGGCAAAGCCTCGCCGGGAGTTGGAGGTCTGTGGTCCCTCCCTGAGCAGGAGCTTTGCTGCTCACCTGCTGTGTTTTAGGAGCGAATAAAACACTCCCAGCACACGGAGAGCAGCTCCCGTGCCTCTGGACACTCGGGAACAGGCTCTGTTTGTGGGATTTGGGAGCAGGCTGCACCCCAGCCGAGTCACCAAGCTCCTGTGCAGACCACCCTGGAATCCAGTGCTCCCAGAGGGCACGATTGAATTTCAGTGCCATCACCTGCGTGTGCTCCCTTCCAGCTCCCTCCTGCTTCCCTCTGATGGCCGTGGCACCAACAGAACGGGAAAAAGCAACACGCAAGACAATTTTAGTGTAATAGAAGAAATGCTGCCTCACTTCAGCTGCACTTAACCCCCGGCTTGAAGTGGCTACGAGAGATTTGTGAGATGTGCTTGATACGTTTGAGAAATAAAAAGCCTCGCTGTGAGAGAGGGGGGGAAGGAACTGCAGCAGAGCTTCGGGCTGGTGAAGGCACTTCTAGGTGGGCATCCCTTCCTTGCTGGCTGTCTGAGGTGACAATGGGCTCTCCAGCAAGAGGAGCTGCTTCAGGAGGAGGTGTGCTTGGCAGTGGCCACTTTGCTGGTATTTCCTTAGCTCTGCCTTGTGCAGGACTTGCTGCCCAGCTCTCGCTGTGGAACTCTCTTGCTCTGATGCACACCTGTGGTGTACTGAGTTTGGTTACTGCCTTTGCTTCAAAGAACTTGTAAAGGAGTTTCACTGACTGCTGGGTTCTCATACCAGGGGTTTTGTTGCTCAGCCACCGCTCAGGAGCCACGTGCTCAATATTCCTCCTCCATACCTGACCCAGCTTGTTCAATCCTGTTCTTTCCCTGCGAAGCAAGAGACAAAGAAGTAGCATTTGCTGAAGTTCACAAGGATCACAGATTCATTTGGGTTGGCAAAGCTCTCCCAGCCCATGGAGTCCAAGCTGTGCCCGATCCCCACCTTGTCCCCAGCGCAGAGCACTGAGTGACCTCCCTGGGCAGCCCCTGCCCACCATTTCCAGGAAGAAATTCCTCCTAATGTCTGACCTGACCCTCCTCTGGCACAGGATTTAGGATGGTGACAGGCTCTGTAAGCAGCTTGTGCCTGCTGGGAAGCCACATGAGAAGGTGACATCCATGTGCCAGTACAAATCTTGGCTCCAGAAGCACTCAGTGAGAGGTGAAGGTGTAGCTGTTTTAACAAAACATGAAGTGGCAATGTCTCACTCTCGGGGTTTCCAAGTTTGCTTGCAGCTGTTGTGCCTGTGCCCATCCTTTCTTTCTGCCCTGTATCAGGAGTTATGACCTAAAAATAAACTGTGTTGTGCAGAGGAGTGGGAAAGGAGACAGCACCACTGATTTCAGGTTTCACTGCCGTGTGTGTGCCCTGTGCTGAGAGACACTCTGCTGGTCAGGGAGCTCCAGCTGGGGCTGAGCACTGCAGGCTCTCATCACCCTCTGCTCTCTGGCCTGCTGTTAATCCAGACCTCAAATTAAAAAAAACCCAGGGTTTGAAGAAGAGGTTTAGGTTGTTGCAGTTTCTCTGAGGTGGGGATAACCCTTGTAAATCTCTGAAAGAGAAGGGAACAGATTTATTTGCTGTGCTGCCATGGCTGGGAAAGGTCTCTGGTGAGGTGGCTTGAGCTGCTCTGTCACCAGTTGAAACCCCACTGCAGTGGGGTTTGCTCTGCCTGTGGCAGACTGATGACTTTACTGGGCTAACTGGGACAGTTGTGTCATTTCACTGGTGTTTGGAGAAGAAATGGAGTGGACAGTGAGGCCTGAAGGTCACTGTTATATTCCAACCTCTTTGTCTACTTTAGTGTTGACATTGAGTTCATCAGCAGGGCAGCTTTGCCTGTTGCTCTTTGTGCTCTGGCAGCAAGGACCAAAATCTCTGTTTCAGGGGGAACTGGCCCCAGCTCTGGTGCCTCTTGCACGATGACTCTCCTGTGTTTCAGAATTAGGCATCCTCTCCCCACAGGTTTGGGAAGTGTGTCTTTGGACAAAGAGGGAGAGGGATCTCCCTTTTAAAGGTGATGGGGTCTTGTGAAACCCGGCGGTGCTGGGTGAGCCTTTCGGTGTATGACAAGCCTGCCCTTCTGCCCCTCCAGTGCTTTCAGATGTGTGGGACAGTTCTTTCCCCTCCTTTTTAAAATTTACCTTAAACTAAGCCTTGAGGATCTTGTGTGACTTGCTGATTTTGTAGTCTGTACCTCAGGAAGTGCTGCAGTTGGGTTCATGTGTTGCATTTAGGCAAACCAGCTAATTTTGGCACCTAGCATGCTTGGTGTAACTATTTTTCTCCCAGATGTAAGAAAAAAAATGGGAAATAAAGTCTGTTTGGTTTAAAATCACACCAGGCAATTTCCAGCTTGGAAGGCAGTAGGAATAAGTGAAGGTCCATGTGGGTTTTTTTTTTCCTCTTTATACTTGGTTAATTCTACTTTTGCAGTAGAAAGAAATAAGTAGTCCATTGATTAATTAGGCATTAGTTTATGGATGTGAGGAACTGGTGCAGAACCAGCTTGTGGTTGGGAATTCCCTGGCAGGGGGAAAACAAAGAAACCATATCCCAAGAAAAACAGGGTCCTGGAGCTCTGGGTGAGTCTGCAGAGATAGATAAAGAGACAGCGCCGGAAAATGCACTAATTGATAACTGCCCCAGAACCAGCAGAGTGGGAGATAACTGTCCCCTGCCCTCTCCAAAAGAATTCCCCAGGCTCAGGAGCCTGGCCTTGGCAGCAGGGTCCAGCACATTTTATTTCCTCAGCTGCAGCAGGGATGGTGTCTACAGCAGCCTTTAAATGAGAAGAGCTTTGAGCTGGAAAACGAGCGGCTGCTTCGCTGCTTAACATTCTTAATATTCCTGCCTCCCAGTCCTGTTCCCCTGGGATAGCTGGGACGAGCTGAATTGTGATTGTTGTTTGACTGTCGTGCTTTTGTCTCTGGTGACCGCTGTGGTCGATTCTTCTTGTCCTAAACAGCAGCCTCGCCGAGTGCTTGGGGCAAAGTTGTATTTTAAGGTGGGTATGACTATTTTAAGACTGGAGGGCAGCAGGTGATCTGCAGGCTGGCTGGCTTTCACTCCTGCAAGGGAAATTGTGGGCCAGGCTGCAGGGAAATTCCCTTAATTTTGATAGTGGTTTTCTGGAGCTGCTTGCTGGGGGAGACCCCGTAAGTTTTGGGTTTCCCTGCTGCACCGTCAGGTTTTGCCTCCTACTTAATCAATGATCTGCTCTGAAAAAAGTGAGCAAGACAGAAATGACAGCCTTGCTTCATCCTCAGCCTTGCTGTAACAACCCTTTGCAGCCCATCACTAAGAGATTATGTTTGTAGCTTTACTTTAGCAAAATGGTCTTTCATAGCTGGAAAGCCTTAAGAAAAAAGGTTTCTGGCAATATCTGTAGGAGTTGCAGTTCTTTGCTGTGCAAATGCTGAAATCTACATCTTGCTTTAATGTTCCTCAGAGCTAAAATATTTTTGGATAAACAAAGCGTTTCACATACTGTCTAAAGTGCTTACAGGCAGCCTTTACCCCCGGAGTGGAATGCAGCCATCGGGAAAAGTGCAGTGGGAACAAGGACCTCTAACAGAGCTGATGGCCAGGAGTGGGATGGAGTGGGGCAACGTGTGGTATCCAAATGTTAATTTTGATTGGCATATCCCATTCCAAGCCATTTATTGTATGAAAAATTACTGGCGTCTGTAACCAGATTGTTTTTTATTTATGGAACAGTCTGCAGTAGGTTTTTCTCCCCCAAAATTTCCACTGGATGTTGCTGGGTAGGTAAGGAGGAGCAGCTAGAAATGTGCTGGAAAATTGTCGTGTGGCATCTTAGGAATCATGGAGGAACCTACTGAGATAAAGTCTGCTTTGCTTCCAGAGGAGAAGCACATTTCTGGTATTTGTTATTTTACGGTAAAGAAGTTCTAAAGTCTCTTCCCACATGTTATTGCAGAGGGGAAGAGTTTTTCCCAGCCTGGTGTCTGTGAGAGAGCAAACCCTGTCTGTAAGGGATGTGTCCGACTCCTGGCCAGATAATGCTGTGGATACAAAGAGTTTCAGTGGGATCAAGTTGCAGGGAGTGGGGGGAAGCTGAGCAGCTATTGGGATGAGAGATTCCCGAAGGGTTACTAAATCCATGCTCAGGAAGCTCCTGGAGCTGAAAGTAGCCAAAGCCTCAGGCAGAGCCTTGTCTGGTACAGGGCAGTTGAACTGCTCTTAAACGTTGATTTAACTGCTACTGCTGAGCAGCTTTGAGGGTTGGGCTTTGGGTAGTGAGGTTTTTTGGCTTCTTCTCTGTATTCTTGCTTGTTTGGGGTTTTTCTGTTGTATGAGACTATAAAGGAAATAAAAGCCCTAAAGCTTGGGGTGACTGACTTTGAGGGTTGCAATAGTGGAGGCAAAACCCTGACTTTTCACTGAGTGTTGGCAGCACCAAAAGGAATCTGCAAAAAGTAGTCCCTGGTATTGGGTGTGCTTACTCCTTCCCAGAGGTGCCATGAGGGCGATACTTTCCCTTTTCCCGTTTTTCAGCCTTCCTCTGATGGAGTTTTCCTGGGCAGGAAGGTGAATTGCAAAGGTTGAGATGGGGTAGCTGCCCACGCGCTGCATGCCTGGAAGTTTGCTGGTCTGATACCGTGCAAATCCTCACTTTAGATGAGACCCACATATGGATGTAATGATATTTTAAGAGCTCAAAGAAGCTTCCTTTATAAATTTAAGTGCCAGCAGCGCATTTTTTATACTCAGACGATCTTTTAACTGCTGCAGTAACTTGGGGAAAACTGCTTGGGCACGTTGTGAGGTATTTGCTCTTGACCAAACTGTGTTTAGGTGCGGTTTTTTTTCCCTTCAGTGGATCTCTCAGGGTGCTTCATGGAGCAGGTTGTTTTTAGCTGTCCTGAGCAGTATCCCCTGGCCTCCCTGCCCAGGAGAACCAGGGCATCCTTGTGGAATTGTGGAATTGGCCGTGCTCCACGTGTCCTTGGAGCGAGCTCCGTGCCCGTGGTGACGCGGGCGGCCGACAAAGGAGACATTCAGCCACCAGCTCAGGATCGTGTTCCTCTGAGCCTGGACTAATGCTCTTAACCCTGCTGGGGCTGGAAGAGCAGCCAGCAGAGCTGGGCCGGTGCCCTGCTCGTTTCCTGTGGTCTCTGCAGGCTGTAAATGACTCTGTCTCTCCGCTCTGCCCGTGCTCCCTTTGGGATCCGCAGGGATCCCTTTGGGATCTGCAGGGCAGCACCAGCAGCCGTCCCGGTCTCTCTCCTCCTTCCCAGGCCATCCCACCACTGCTCTACTCTGCAGGAGTCGTGTTCAAATCAGTGAAGTCTCATCCTCGTAGGAATTGTTCTGACGTTGAAAACTTAGAAATCTTATGGTTTCTCAACTCTCTGGTCCAGGAGGACCTTTTTTTCCGAAGCAATTATTGCGATTTCTGTCTTTGCAATGGCTGAGTCTCAGCTATTAGCTGTTAAAAGGTGGGATATGTCTGAGGCCCTGTTGTTTCAAGGCACTTGCAAAATGGGAAGAGCTGAGTTTAAACTGCTGTGGCTCATTTCTGAATTGGGATAACTGGACAGGAAGGCTTTTGGCTGTGAAGTCATGGATTTAAATACAGTGGGAATTCTGACATTATCTACGGGTCAAGGTGAACCATTTCTGTCTCCATCCCTTTAGCAGAAGCATGTAGACCGTGCCTGTCATGGAGTCCTCAGCTTTCATGCCATTCTCCTGCAAAACCAGAATAGGTACCAGTCACTGGAAAATGGTTCATGAGATGCCAAACACCAGTTTGATTGTAAAATTAAGCAGTATAATAAGCAATTTGAAGTGGTCCCTGTTGGTGATAGACAACAGGAAACTTCACTGATGTCATTGCAGTCCATAACTCTGGTCATTCCCTGAATTCCTTCTCCCTAACATGTCTAAATGATCAGACTCTGGATTTTTATCTTGATGGGTCTGGCTGTGAACACCCTGACAAGGCCCCAGCTGTGAGTAGCTGCAGTGTGTTTCATGTTATTAATGTTTTCTGACCTAGTCATAACTTGCTTTCTCAGAATTAACCAATCTTACCTTTTTCTCTTCAAATTATTTTCGGGTGAAGCTGGGGAATTCTGAGCATCTCACCCTTTGGGGACAGTTGAAAATATCAGTGTGTACCAAGTCACTTCTCAGTGTCCAGGCATCCATGTAGGGCCAAGATTTCCATGTGTTTCTGGGGCACTTGGCTCCCTTAAGGGGTGAGAAGAGTCATAGCAACACTGGGGCCAGGTTTGTGGAGAGCAGTGTGCCCTGGAAGGTGTTTTTTGGAAGGATGGGCAACAATAAGGTGGGGAGGAGGTCTGAAAGCAGGAATTACTGTTTTGGAAGCAGGGAAAGAGTCTCCTGCTGCAGAGGTCGGGTATATTCAGGTCACTGTGATACAGCAAGAACTAAAAAAAAAAAAAAAATCCCATGAACAAATCCTGCTAATTCACATGATTACGTTGCTGTTGATCATGGTAACAACAGGTTTTTCACTTTTTGGGACACTAGGAGTGAGTTTGCAGCATGCTGTCAGGTCTCCTACCAGCTTTCCATGCCCAAAAGATGGAAGGGATGTTTCTGGGCTGCCTCCCTGAGTTCATCACTGCACTATTTAGTGGTTCCCTAGTGCAGATCTGTCTACTTAAACCAAATGAGGATCATTCCTTCCCTTTCACATTGCCATTAGCTGGATGATTTTATTGTCTCTGCAGGAAGAGAGCAGAGACAAGCAACTGTAGATTAGGAGCAATTTGCAAAATAGTTCAGTGATTAGCACGCCCGTGGAGATGTTGTCTCTGTAAGGGCTGCACCACAAATTTTACTGGCTCCCTATGCTTGAAGAATTAACTGTGAGGAGGATTAAAATGACATCTTAGACATCACCTAAATGTCCTCTCAAAATCCCTTACGTTTGTAGGGGTTTGAGTTCTTCTTCTTTCGTTTTGTTGGGTTTTTTTCTATTTCTTGAGGAATTTTCCCCATAGGTGTGGCTAATGGGCCGTAAGGACTGGACACTTCACAAAAGGGATTGTCAGCTCAGCGGAGAGGGCCGGTGGCCCCTCTCTGTTACCTGGGAGTGCCCAGGTGGGGGGAAAATACCGAGAGACTGGAGACGGCAGGGCTCGGGGACAACCCTGGCTCTCGGGCTGGGGCACTCTCTCTCGCTCTGGGGAAGAGGGAGGGGCGGCCGAGGCTGTTTGGAGAGGAGTTTTTCGGCTGTCGTCGGGGACCAGCCTGGTCCTGCTTCTTTTGCCGCGGGGTGAGCCCCTGCTCGTAAGAGCAGCCCTTCAGACTGAGACCTTATTAACACCCACCTCACTAAGGGAAGGACTTTCTTACCATCTGCCTGGGAGCCCGATCCTGCCTCTCCCTGCCTTGCTTGGAGCCGGGCTGCCGCGGCCCCGCCGCTTCTTCGGGGCTGCTCCCGGCCTACGGTACTCCGTAGCCCCGCACCTCCTGCCTGCTGAGACCGCCCGGGGATTTTCCCACTGCAGCTCCAGACCGTGATACATCTCCTCCACCATCCCAGGACTTTCTGCCTGTCTCTGCCATCCCAGCTTGCCGCCGGAGCGCCCCTGCCAGCTGTGACCGGCACGGCGACAAAGGGGAAGGTGCCGGCGGCCGAGACGGCCCGTTACTGGGTTTTTGTGGTTTTGTTTATTGTTAATACCAAAATTGTTGTTGTGTTGGCCCTATTAGATATACTAGTAAAGAACTGTTATTCCTATTCTCATATGGTTGCCTGAGAGCCCCTTAATTTCAAAATTATAATAATTCGGAGGGAAGGGGGTTTACGTTTCTCATTCCAAGGGAGGCTCCTGCCTTTCTTGGTAAACACCTGTCCAAACCGAGACAACGTTGTCTCTAAATCAATTAATTTGATTTCTTTAATCCGCAAGCAAACTGGGCTGATGAACCTGTGTGAGTGATCTATTTAGGCTGAATGTCTCCAGAGTATATTAAGGAGTAATTCAGTACTGGTGAAATGGTGCAAAAGTAAGCAGTGAAATATGGAAATACCCTGTGCCGGCGTGTGGAATGAAGATGCTGGGGGTGCCAGTCATGGGGGTGTCTTCTCCAAGAAGCAGTCTTGGAGATTGGTTAATCCAGCCCTCACAGACATTCCTGATCCTTGCTGGTTATATGGAATAAGAAAATACGACAAGAGCCCGCTCTTGCTCCTTTTGCCATGGTGCTGCTTGTGTGGATGTGGGAAGTGGGAAGGAAAAGACACAGGAGAATCCTCATCTCCAAAACTTTGCTGATGTGGCCACTTAACTCTGGTTTGCTTGTAATTCCACACNACTCCAAAACTTCGCTGATGAACAGCACAAGGAGTTCTGTAAAGTCTCCAAAAGTGGCCCTCAGCACTCAGATGTGGCCACTTAACTCTCCTAAATTCTGGTTTGCTTGTAATTCCACACGGATGATAAGGACGGTAGCATTCACCTGGAACACATCTGAATATTAATAAGCGGAATCACTGCTCTCTCTGGGAATCCTGCAGGTCTCCACCAGCTGTAACATCTCCAGATGCATCAGTCAGAGATGGAGCCTGCTGCAGGCTGTGCTGGGGCAGTGTTAGATCAGGTGCTGGAAAATAGGGAATATTCTGGGAATAAACCAGCAGAACTCTGGAGGTGTTTGGGTCCTATTGCCTGGTGCTTCTCAGCCGTGTTACGACTGAGGTAACTTCAAGGCTGGCGGTAACTTCACTCATTGATCTTCACAGCATCAAAACCTCCCGAATTTCTCCTCAGCTGGTGCTCCAGCACAAAGGAAACCCTGCGGCTGTGAGAGCAAGGGGTGGCACAGCTAGAGCTGAGCGTTGTCACCTTAGAGCTGCAATAGCAGCGGGCTGGTCTCCTGCCACCCTGGCTTGGCATCACTTTGAACTCCAGGAGCTGGACTGTTTCCACAGGGCTGCAGAGTTTAGGGAAACAGGACCCTGGGCGGCATCACTTAGCAACTCCAGGAGCTGCACCGTTTCCACAGGGATGCTGAGTTTAGGGAAGCAGGACCCTGGCTTGGCATCACTTACCGACTCCAGGAGCTGGACTGTTTCCACAGGGATGCAGAGTTTAGGGAAGCAGGACTCTGGCTTGGCATCACTTAGCAACTCCAGGAGCTGCCCCGTTTCCACAGGGCTGCTGAGTTTAGGGAAGCAGGACCCTGGCATGGCATCCCTGACGAGCTCCGGGAGCGGGACGGTCTCCACGGGGGTGCAGAGATTAGGGAAACAGGACCCTGAGCAGCATCGCTTAGCAACTCCAGGAGCTGCACCGTTTCCACAGGGATGCTGAGTTTAGGGATACAGGACTCTGGGCAGCATCAGTTACCAACTCCAGGAGCTGGACTGTTTCCACAGGGATGCAGAGTTTAGGGAAACAGGACCCTGAACCCTCAGCTCGTCCCCCCGCAGAGCAGCAGCCAGTGCTCTGCAAACACAGGGGTCTTCCTCAGGGGAAGGAGCAGGGAAGGGAGGAGTTTGGCGTACAGGCTCATTGATATGGGGAAGACGGACCTTCTGTCTTCTGGAAAGTGTATTGCCAGTGTTGGAGCTTGGCGGATAACACGGGGAAGGGCTGTGTGTGCCACAGGGCAGACAGGAAAGAGCTCTAATCAAACCTTGCCACGCAGTCCTGCCGTCAGCACGGCTGCTAGTACCCAAACTGTCGCTGTGAATTGCTCCTCCTGTCTTTTCACCAGCCCAGAAATAATTCTGGATGTGGCAGGAAACGTGTCCTTGCAGGCTCTGTGTGCTCTGTGCTGGAGAGGGAGAGGCTGCAGCTGAGAAGGAGCATCTCGGGCTTCTTGTGGTGCTCACAGCAAATGCTGCTGATTCACAGCTTGCTCATCAAAAGTGCCTGTTTATGTCTGAGCACCGGTTTGTGCTCTGGGATCCACGGGAACTATCATTCCTGGAAAAGGGGGCACACAGGGCGTGGAGCTTTCTCTGGCTGGCACACGGGTGGCTTTTGGGGGCTCAGGAAACTCTGCAGATAAGCGAGTGTGATAAGTTTGGGAGGCTTGCTCTTGCGAGATAATGGCCCGTTACTCATGAAAACGGGGCCTTCCTGGCACGGGTGACACCTTTCATGATCCTGCAGCAGGCTGGCAAGGCTTTCCCTGGCTTTTCCATGGCTCTGTCCGGATAGACAAAAGCTGTTTGACTTCCAGCCTGTGGCACAGAGGAACCTTCTGGTCTGGAGGTGGAGCTGCCTGGTGTCGCCTTCCCCGCAGCGCTCAGGTGTGTTACTCCCGAAGGTGAAGCAGTGTAAAAACCCAAAAGCAAATTTCCAAGCAATCCTAAATGTAGCTAAAAAGGAGTCCCAAGAAAGAATTACCAGGCTTCCAGCTGCTCGCTTCCTGGCAGACAGCTCTTTGGGTTTGGTGCTGCTTCAACAAGCAGAATTGGATTTATTTATCCTCCCTTCCTCCCCAGCCTGTATTTGAGTGGAAATGTATGAATTGCAGTTTTCTAAGTAATGTGAGCAGAGCAGGGAGACCTCTGGTTTTCCTTTATCTGGGAGTGAAAGCTGAGTTGGAAGAGCTCTGCAGAGCACAGGGCTGGTTCTGTTCTGAATCTCCACCCTGGCTTTGTCTCCCTTGGAGGCTGGAGGGGTGGGATGAAGAAGGGCTTTGCTTCCCAGGGCGAGGTGAGTGGTTTGTGTGCTGCTGCTGACTCTTTTTGGCTGTGCAAGAGGTGGGGACAGGGATGGGGAGAAGCCTGGTGGCCACGAGCATTTTGGGTTTGCTTCTCTTTGCTTCTTCCTCTCTCTCCTGAGTGATCCTGGTTATCTTGGAGACTATCAGGAAAGGCTTCCAGCCTTCTTCCTTTGCTCCCCCTCATCACACCTTGTGTGATGCTGAGTTCAGAGCCAGGGTCGCTTCAGCAGCTCCCTTCAAAGAAAACATTGAGGTTTATTTCTTTGGTTGGGGCTCCACGTGGCAATGCTTATCCCAAGAGTTTTTTGGGTTGCTCTTGCAGTTAAGAAAAGGTGCTCTGGGTGTAGGAGGGTGGTCAGCAGCCCATTTCTGGCAGTCCTGTTTCCCACATTGTTCTGGGAGTGGTGGTCTCCTCAAGCCTCATCTAGGCCTGTTTGAACACAAGGATATTATCTCTTTCTGAGTCTATTTTTAAAATGCAGCTGCCCCTGGATCCCTGGAAGTGTCCAAGGCCAGGTTGGACAGGGCTTGGAGCAGCCTGGGATAGAGGAAGGTGTCCCTGCCATGGCAGGGGTGGAATGAGATGGGCTTTGAGGTCCTTCCAACCCAAACTATTCCATGATTCTTTGTTGGCATGGCTTTTCCTGTATATTCGAACTCTTGTTAGACCTTGAGGTCGTCTTCACACTCCTGATGCTTTAATGAAGACTTGCTGTTAGCTCTGCCTCTTCAATGTCCTTATTTTTATTTGTTTGGTGTTTTGTTAACAGTGACTCTCATGACTACGTGAGAGGCTGCCAGCAGCAGGTCTGAGCTTCAACTCTCCTGTTCAAAATGAGCTTCTAACCTGATGCATCGGGTGCTCTGGCTAGAAAAGCAATTTCAGGTAGGTCAGTTCATCTTGCATTTTGCATTTTCAAGCACATGTGTTTTGGAGTGGTGTATTCATTCATTGTTTACAGTAACCTGAATTCGGGCAAGTTCTTGTTCTGGACATTTTGAATATTTCACAAACTGTCTGACTCCGGTATTAAATTGTAAAATCTTAGGGAAAGACAGCTGAAAGATCCCTTAGATCAATACCTTCTGCCTGCTTCCAGGGAGTGATGACTAAGAGCAAAACTCGAAGATGTAGGTTGTGGATAAATGCTCTCAAAACCCTGCTTGTAAGGAAATCTTTGCCCTTCTGGCTGTGGAAACTGGAATGATGTGTTGGGTAGACAGCCAGAATGGGGGCTGGAATACCTGTGTTCTGTTCCCAGCTTGGGCTTTGACAGAGATCAGTGACCTGCAAAGAGAGAATAAATAGGGTGTATGCCCTTTCTTGCTGCTTGTAGTTGTGTTTTTGTCTTTCAGTAATCCTTTGAAGCTGTGTGAGGATTTGCTGAAAAGCATCTCGTAAGATTTGTCGTGGTTTGGTTGGGTTTGATCCGTGCTGGAAAGCTCCGTGACTGATTGAAGAGCTAGAGGGGAGGTGTAGTGAGAATCAGAAAACAGAAGTGGAGTTTTGGGTGTAAAGATTCTGAGAAAGAGTGTTCTAAAAGCTGTTCTTTGTTTGTGTGCAGCCCCAGTGTCCTGCACCTTGAGTGAACCAAGTCTCTCATGCCTCCCATTCCTAGCTGGGAAAGCTTTTTCCCCAAAATATTAATGAGCCTTAACTGGCTGATTCTGAGAGGCTGTGGTGGGTGACAGAGCAGAAAAGCAGCTTGCAGTTGTGATTCTTCCTAATCCAGCTGAATTCTCCCTGCAGATGCCCTGAGCACATTTGTCTTTGGGAAATTTGGGTTTAGCCCCTCTCCTGTGGCTGTCCCAATACTCCATCCCTCTGGATTTCAAAGGTTGTGTAATTAAGATGTTCAGTGGCTTTTCCACAGAATCTGTAAGAAATACCACCAGAAATCATGAGAAGAATGCTGTGAGTAAACATCAAAGCTGCTGAAATTTAAGAGAACTGATTTTTTTTGCGTGTCACAGGTCAGGTGAATTATGAGCAGGTTTTTGCAGTTGTTGCTCTCTGAAAGCTGCCTGTGTGTCACAGCTGTTCTGGACAAATTGTAATATCAAGGCTTGTTTACAGCAGCCATGAAAAATTCCTACTTTCCCCACCCATCTTCAAGTACATCAATATTGAGAGCAGGATACACTGAGCAGACACCCGAAGCTCCTGTCACTGTATTGATTCAGCTTCTGTTTGCTCTGCACCCAGTACGCAGCCGTGATGAATAATGCAGGAATCTATTACTTAAAGTTTAATGCAGCTTTAATCGGGGTTCAGCATCAACAGGTGCAGTGCAAGAGGCTGCTCCTCTCCGTGCTAAACAGAGAGGATTCAAACCAGGCGTGGCTGGGTCTGTGCTGTTGGGGTGTCCCTTTGCCCAGGGCAGGGCCCGTCCCCTGGGCTGGTTCTGCTGAGGGACCCCGAGAGCTGTGCCCAGTTCTGGGGTCCCCAGTCCA
>VWPU01010538.1:0-57760 GCA_013398955.1 Callaeas wilsoni
CGCCTGCGCCGGCGGGGAGCGGCGGCAGCCCGTGGCCGCCCCGGGGTGGGCGCAGCCCCGCGAGGGGAGCCCGTCATCCCGCGGCCGCGGCGGGAGGAGCGCGGCTGACGCGGCAGAGAGGAGGAAGCGGCAACTCTAGCGGGCGGACGGACGGACGGACGGACATCCCGGCCCGCCCCGGGCGGCGGAGGGACGGAGGGTCCGAGGGAGGCAGGTACGCGGGGCGCGGCCGTCCAGGGGTCCGTGCCCCCTCCCACGGGCGGGTCAGAGAGGGCCCGTGCGGAGCCGCAGAGGTTCAGCGGCCGCGGGGACACGGGACTCACTCGGGGACACGGGACTCGGGGACACGGGACTCGGGGACTTTTCGCTTCCCTTTTGTTGCAGCCCGAAAACGCCTGCGTGCTTTGCCTACACCGCCGGCGTTCCCGTGGAGCGTGTTCGGTGCGGCCCCCGCCAGGCTCCTGCGGAAGGGGCCCGGGCGGCTGAAAGTGTTCCCGCAGGAAAGCGCCGCTCCGCGTGGGCGTGCGGCTCCAGCGGCAGGGATCCACTTACGGACAGGGGGCAAAGTGCTCGCAGGCGAATCAACAAACAAACATGGGGAAACTTCTGCTCCTCCCGCCCCCGCCGCTATAATTTTAGATATTATATTTGCAGAGAAGTTCTAAAGTCATTTAGTGTTTCACATTCTCCTCTTTTTTAAAAAAATATTTTTAATTTTTTTTTTTTAAATTCCCACCCTTCTCCAGCAGTGTTACTGGCTCCTGCTTGTACTCTTGCCCTAATGTTTTTACTGCGTGTATATGTAGTTTTACATACTATGTTTTATTTTGCATGGCTGGCTCGGTGTGGGAGGGTTTGATTTCTGGGCTGCAACTACGGACACCACCAAACTTCATTTCAGTTCCACTACTTAGTTCCATAAAGTCAGTAAAGTTATGCTGGAATCAGATATTTAAGAGGTGAAGAACGGCTGGGAGTTTAAATTTAGAGCAGGTGAAAGAGCCCTTTTCCAGAGAGTCCTTTACCTCTGCCCCAGCAGGATGAGGAGACTCTGGCTGGCTTTCCTTTGTGCCTTGCAGAGGAAAAGCAATGAACGCGGTTTGGATCTGCAGTCCCTCTTTCTGGTGGTCTCTGCCAGAGAGGCAAGGGCTGGAATTGTCTCTTTACAGGTTTAAACACCTTCAGCATGAGAGAAGGTTGGATGCAAGGAGAGAATTAAGATAATGCTTCCTCCTCCTGTGCAGAAGAAGTTGCAAGGTATTGGTGCTTCCTGCACAGATCTTTTATGGGGAGGTAAAATTCTGATGCAGAATTGAAGGATTTGAATTAAGGAGAGAACTGGTCGAGCTTGAAAGAGTATCCGGTAACATTCACTTGCATGACTTTGTTATTGGCAGGACATCTGCCTCAGTGCTTTTGTGAGCACTGGTCAGCGCTCCTTGGCTTCCTCTTGATGAGACTTACACGCTCCTGCAAAGCTTTTTTATATCTGAATTCTGTCAGGCTCTTTCCTTTAATTTTTGATATTGTATGAAGAGCAGAAATATGCACTAGTTGGCAGCAAAAACCAGTTAGTGATCTCTGTATTTCCCTCCAGTAAGTGCTACAGCCTCTTTATTATGTGCTCTACGCATTGAAATAGCATTGACATTTATACTGGACACTCAAAATAGATGTTGACAGCCCTTACATTTAATTTCTTTCATGCTAATCTAATAAATTCAGTACCTATTGTAATCTTCAAAGAGGATTAAACATTTCCTGAGGGAAAGTTACGTGGACTGGTGAATGCATGGGCTGCATCCAGAGTGCTGCAAGCCTTGTAATTCATTGGTTATGTTGTTCTGAGGGGATCTTCATCCTGGTAATCAACAGCCCATAGGAGTTGTTGCTTTTTATTATCACTGTGTGCATTCTCATTCTCTAAGGACAGGTCTCTTTCTAAGAAGCCTGCCAAAGCTGGATGTTCAAGTCTTGTTGAGCAGAAGTCTTCAAAGGACTTACAGGGGGACAGTAATTGGGTGGTTCCTAGTCCACTCTGCTTATAAAATAATGTATTGCAGGGAGCTAGTAGTTCAAGTTTCAAGATGTGAGCACTTTAAAATCACTACTCTGTTCATTTTTTGACTTGTTTAAAGTCAATCCACAAGTAGGTGGATAATTTGACTGTAATGGCATGTGTTTAAAATAGTGATTGCTGGTTTTTAATATGCAGAATTGCTTCAGCCTAGCTAGCTGGAATAGCTGCAAGCCTCCAAAGCTGACTTGACCCAGCAACAAAATATTTCAGTAGGGTATGCTGAGGGCCAAAAATAAAGTATATTAAATAAAGTGACCCAGGTATTAGCAAATAAAACTAGATGCAAAGCATCTCTTGTTTCTCTTGGGATCTAGGGTTTATAATGGAAATCATCTGTCAGTCTAAAATGCTATGCATGCTAATTGCAGGTTCATGTTAATCATCACTGTATAAGAGGGTCTGTCAAATCTTATTTTCCATCCCATCCATACAGGATAAGCTTCTAATCAGCTGTGATCCTTCAGCCACATCCACACATCACTTCTGTCCTGGGTTATCCTCCCTGTATCCCAGATAATTTTCCAGATGGTTTCAGTTTTATAATTTGCATGCAAGTAACTAGGGCTTTTTTGTCCCATGGCTACAAGCCATTTTATACACAAATGCACTGCATTTCTGCATGGAAATAGAGCTCAGATTACACATATTTGCAGTTCCAAATTATGTTTTTATTTTGGCTAAGTTGTCATTTAGAAGAATGTTATTTTGAAGGAATGTGCGCTTCCCAGAAGGAAAGTCCTTTTGGTTGGTTTTGTGTCCTCATTTTTGGATATCTCTAAGTCATTGAAGACTTATTCTGCTATGATTTTTTTTCTATAGACCAAGGAACTAGAAACTACTGTAAATAATGTATGTACTTATATAGACTGAGCTGTAGTAAAGCAATATGTTGTTTTTAGTGTTTGTATTGAAGGATTCATTTTGTTCTAGTTTAAGTAGTATCCGTATGCTAAAATGTCCTACAAAGCAAACACACTTTCCAAAGTAGAACTGAAGGACTTCCACATGCTGTAAGAACATTTTAAAATATGTTAATCAGGTTCCTGCTTGCATTCCTAATTCTCATACCGAATTTATTTCCCCAAGTCTTCAAAACCACCTAACACTGTGTCTGCCTGACTCTGAAAGTGTCTTAAACATATTGGATCTCCCTCTTCGAGCAGAAAGTTCTTAAGCGCCTTATCTAGAGCTGCTGTAGTTGAGCATCAAAGCCCTTAGGAGATGAAGAAAGTAGGGCACCTGGCAAGAACATCGTAAACACACGCGCCAATGGCATCGCTTGTGTCTCGAAATGCAGCTGTGTATTTCCATTTGGGAACGCTGCCGGAACAGGAGCCGGTGCGCACCTTTCCCTGAGAGCTGCTGGTGGAGGGATTTGTCTAAACAGTAGACTGTGTCCTGGTAGTTGAAACCTGGGCTCCTGCTCCCTGTGCCCGAGAGGTTCGCACCCACATCTTCAGTCGCCTCTGCGGCTGTTGAATAGGCTGAAGGAGGTGAGCAGAAGGGCACGCTTTGCTCCTTGTGTTCAGCCTGGGCTGAACAGCCTCGTGGAAGATGCAGCAGGTTGCCCAAGGTTGGCATGAGGGAGCACCAGAACCTTGACTGTCACAGCAGCTTGTGTCCTACTGGGAGGAGGGCTGGGATCTAGTGGTTGCTTGCTGCTGATGATGATCAGAGCTGAGCATTTCCATGACATCCTCTATGTTTCAAGAGAGGATCAACACTTGATTAATTTCTCTAGAAGAGAACTGGGCCCAGGAGAAGAACAGGTTCAGAGATCTGGAGTGGGTGATGACAGCTGTTTGTAGTCCCAGTTTAGAAGTTCAAGCCTGCGAGCTGAAGTGGGGAGTGTCCAGTGTTTCCTTCCAGAAAGCCCCATTTCCAGTGCAGGAATCTCCATCCTGGGCCACCATTTTCACGCAGTGTGTCTGTGTGGCAATAGGTGTTACCCTGCCAGTTTTATATTATTCAGGTTTTTAGGTGGTGTTTTATGTGTTCTGTGCCACAGATTTGTGTGTTTGTGTCCTGACCTGTAACTCCATTCCCTCGCCCAGTTCTGTGTTAGGATTCTTTCTCCCTGCTCTTTAGCAAAGGAAGAAGTAAGGTTGTATCTTCATGTGACCTTTTCACTCCAGTTTCTCAGACACCCTGAGAAGGAGAGGGAACTTCCTTATTCCCTCATATTTGAAATACTTTGCTTTGCAACTACAGTCTTTCTGTGGTTTAGGGCAGGAAAGCACCTGGGGGTTGGGGAAGTGTGGGTAAGCAAGATTGATGTCTAAATTTATTTCACAGCTCTTTTATTCAAAGAGATGTCACATCTTCCTTCTTGGCAGTCTTGTTTGAAACTGTGAGGGCAACTGGCAAGCTGCTAGTGCTGAGTGCCTTGCCAAATACTATTGCAAAATACTGCCAGTGCAGAAGTTGCATAGCATTACAGACTGTTATGTTTCTCTTGGAGTAAACCAAAGGGGTACCAACTTCTGATCCTTTGCCTCTGATGAGAAGCAGGACCGACATGTTTCCATCACCTTATGAGGCACCATCATGCTGCTTTGCTGCTGCTGTCTCTTCCAGCCCTTGAGATTAGTTTTCCTTCAATGGTACTTCTCCATCTCTTGCTCACTGTTGAGAAATAACCGAGGAAACAGAACTATTTAAAATATCTTCACTATATTGTTAATTGCCAAATATTTTGGAACAGACACCAGACCAAGAAAAGCTTTGCCTCCAATCCTGGACTCAATGTTGCTAATGCAGCAGGTGCATCAGAATAGGCCTGCTGTGCCCCACGGAGTTATACCCCATATTTGAGTGTTTATTGATGATCCATGCAACTGAAGTCAATTCCGACTATTTATCAATATAATATAGGATGCAAAATCTGATATTTAAATATATGCAAACTGTGTGCCAATTATTGAGACCTTGTAACTTTGCTGTTAAAACAAGGCACAAGTTGGAAGCACAGTTCTATTTTTCAGAAACTACCTTGATAGCTATTTCAGAGCTCTGCATCATTAATCTGTACTCAAATTTTAATGAGAAAATGGGCACTTGTGAAGATTATCATCCTGTGGTGTTGTATATAATATTGCATTACAATGACATTTCTGGATTCAGCTAGGAAGATAAGCTGAAGGGGTAAGTGCTGCTCATGGCTAAACATTTCAAGTCATGCTGTTACTTTGGTTAGAAGGAGCCTTGGAAGGTGGTGAATTAAGTCAGCACCTTGAGTTAACTCCTCGCCCTGAGTGTTCAGACAGGGCTGCACCGGGCTTTGTTTGCCTGGGTTTTGAAAACCTCCAAAGACAGAGGCTCCACAGCCCCCCTGAGCACCCTGTCCCAGTGGTCAGTTATCCTTGTGGGGATTTTCCTTCTCATGCAATGCACTGCAATGCACCAACAAGTCTTGGTAACCTTCTTGAAGACATTGGGAGGCTGCTGTTGGTGCTCCTGAAGCCTCTTCTCAAGGCTAAGACCAGTTGCCTCCAGCTCACCTAAAGCATGTGCTGCAGCCCATGACTGTCTGTGTTTTGGCCTCTTCCATACCCTGTGTAGTTCCCACTTAAGTGGAGGAATGTTGGATGCATGTGTTAGGATGCAAGTGTACTTGGTCTGCATGACTCTGAAATACTTTGTGTTTATGTTATCATGGTTTAGGTTGAGACTTTTGTTTGTTTGTTTGTTAATCCTAGTGTTAGGTATTTATGAACTGGGATCACTATCAAACCCTAAAAATATGTTTTATACTAAGTTTAGTAAATAAGTAAGGACTGAGCATTCAGAAAATGAATGCTTTTACTCAGCCGTGGTGGAATTTCCAGTTTATGATATGTGTTTTGCTTTAATGCTGGAAAGAGCGTAGAAGAGAGATAGGAGGTAATTAAAGAAGAAAATAACTCCTGTACTCCCTTTGGATGGGACTTAACCATACCTTGCAAAAGCAAGATGCATTAAGTCAACAAGTTTGGAGCGCTGCCAAAACTACAAAACAGAGAAAACTTAGGACAATCCAGAAATAAAAACTACCTGGCAAAAGTACCCAGACTGTCAAATGCCTTGAAGACAAGTGCATCAAAGAACTAGGAGACTTCTGCTTTCTTGCTGCAGTAGTAGTGGTGCATCTTGAATATATTAAAGTGGGGGGGCGGGGGAAAGAAAGAAGCTATGTTTTCATAAAAAAGTAAATAAAAAGAGCATGTAGCATTAAAGAGTGTATAGCAATGTTTTATGAGAGGTAAGAAGTGAAACAGAAGGGAGTTATTTGGAGCCATAGTGGATGCTGATAGCCTAGAATCCAATTATCCAATTAGCCTCTTGATTTTTTTTTTTCAAATACTAGGCCCTCCTGTTTCATTTAAGCAGTAAATGTAATGCTGGTAATTTAATCTCCCAGTACTCATGGTAAATATCTTGTAAATAACTAACTTGTTTTCATCAATTGCTCTTTAAAAGGGGTCATGGATTTTTCAGACTAGCATGGAAATAGTTAAGCAGCATTTTAATATCTAAATTTCACCCTCCTGAAACAGTAAGAAAATATCTGTTGTCTTTGGAATTTTTGGGACTAACAACTCTTTCCTGCCATCCTTCAGTTTTCAGAGCTCTGATAGAAAACAGATGGGGTTTCTCTGTCAGGGAACCCCAAAACTGTCCCTTAGTTGTGTCCCTTGAAAATAATGTGACACTTGCAGCAGTGACAGAAAACCAGACAATTACTGTGCTCTGGTGAGAGAATGTGGCCCGTGTGCTACAAAATTTTCAACTGTCTTGGTGTAAAGTGTTTGTATCAAGAATGAACTGTGCTGTTTGCAATGAGGTTTTACATCTTGTGTATGTGCCCACACACATTATATGTAACTCTAAAGGCATATGCCAGATAGATTGGTTTAATGTCACTTTTCTTCAGAATTTTTTGGAGATTGGCTGCCTCTTTGGTGCTCTTTTCATGTTAACTAATAGGCTATGTGGTGGATGAATAGGATTCTTTATAGAATTATCTAAAACCAGGCACTGATTTATTTGAAAACAAAGAGTTTCTTTAGAGCCAAGTTTAAGCTGGCATTGCCATGAATCCTAGAATTATTCTACATTTAAATGAGAGAACAGTGATGCACTTGTACTTGGGCTTTGAACAGCACAGAGCTGTTGACCAGAGACTTGGAGACTGCTGAGCAAATCTGTTTAGGTTCCTTTGCCGAAGTTTCCAAGCCTACTCTTCTCTCCTTACAGATGATGAGAAGCAAAGCTAAAAAGACACTATAAGTTGCATTGATCAGTTTGTTTGGAGGAAGGCAAGTTGTTTGCTGGTGTGTGATCAAAAAATGTATAAAATCCTGCTCTGTAGCAATCTGAACACATACTTTTCCTCTGTTTTGCTTTGGGGTGTGTGGGGTCTAGAGCATAGCAGCTAAACAATACCTCACTTGTTTATAAAAACCTTGGGAAGAAGGGGTGAGAAAGAAGAAAATATTTACAGTAGCTTTCTACCCAATTAAAATCAGAAGGCAGACTAAAAAGGAAAGAGTTCATCTACGGTCCAAGCCAATTAAAAGTAAATTTTGCTACTTGGATGTTAATTTACACATCTAAGGCAATGTAAATTTAAACTAGAAGCTTGACTTAACCTTACCAGTTCAGATGAACTTCAGATTTATGACTCATTTCGTTTTGGTCATAGCATCTGGGTGTTTAAGCACATTTTATGTGAATTGACATTAGAAATTCATAAACTGCCTTAAAATGTTAAATCTGTGGAGTACTTCACCAGAATGTGTAAATAATGCCTGTCTCGCAAACACAGCTCTGCAACACGAGCTGGCTCGGATCCTCACTTAAGATATTCTTATGTTTTATGCCCTCAGCCATTTTCCCCCTTGTTTAATTATCTGGGAATAAAACCAGATTTCTGTAGCTTCTCTCATGTGTTAAAAGGTATCTTGAATTTCTGTGCAAATGCTTTAATTTTATTTGTTGATATTAGTTGAGATTGTTTGTGGGGTTTTACACAATGTGTGTTTATTTATAAAGAATTGAAATAGAGGTAGAAGGAGAAATTTCATAACACAGGGTTTTACTCAGAAATTAAACTGCAAACTTGTCAATGCATGCAAAAATCAGTTTACAGTTTTACATAGGAGCATCACTTGAAATGACCTGAAAGAAATTTTATCATCAACCACCCAGTCAAATCTTGGATAATTATTCAGGGAACCATGTTGGATGTGTGATGTGCACAGAGTAAGAAACAAAACAGTCCTTGACAAGGAATCTGAAGGGGTTGAATATTTCAGAAGCTACAGAGCATAAGGAACAGAGGACGGCCTTGCAGCTCAGAATCTAAACAGGGACACACACAGACGTGCACAATTTGACACTTCTTTAGGAAAAGAAAGTTCATTAAATGAAAATATGTTGATATTAGGAACTGGCAAGGAGAAACTGGAACATTCTCTGTCTTAGTTATGCTTTATGGCTCGGCAGCTGGAAAGGATTGATGACTTGGGTGCTTGGCCCTTTGTTTTCATTTTGCTGTTTTAATTTATGAGTCAGAAAGTCCCTAGACACAGGTCCTCATTTAAAGAAAAGAAAAAAAGAAAAATAAGACAGGTTATTAGCAATGTTATTTTCAAGCAAATGCAGTTGCTACGTTAAAATATTGTAATAGTTGTTACAGTGTATTTACAGATCTACCGAAGATGTCCATATGTCACATCAGATGTCAGTTAAAATGGTCAATATGTTGTCTCAAATCAGTCAGTGCCTGGTGTCTAGACATGGAACGCTGTCACTCCAGTCATGCTTGTTGCTGCAAAGCATTTAGATCAATCTAACAGTGGATGAAAGCAGTGTTGTTCTGGTCTGCTATGGCTGATGTGTCCTGCTTTGGTCTCTGCCACATGGATGCCACGGTTGGTCCCTGGATTCCTCTGGTTTGGCTTAAGATGAGTCTCTGTTACAGTATTAGTTTAGTTCAGGAGCATGCTTTTGGAGGTTCCAAAACCGCCAAAGTGAACCACCATCCCATGTGTTTCACTTTGCTGGGGGATCTTGGGGAACATGAGCTGGATTCCTTTCAGATTAAGCAAGACTGGAAGATGTTCTTCAGGAGTGCTTTTAGCACCTACTGAACCAGGCGTGGGTGTCCTGCCCACAGGACCAGGCTAAAGCTGGGCTGAAGCAAAACATACAACCTGCCATGCCAACACGGGTCATGTGGGTGCTGCATCTTCAGCATCTACTCTTTTCCTCTCTTTGTATATGCTTTTCTTGCACTGCATTACTTGCTAAGGTAGACATTGAAACAAAAACTGCAGCAAGAGTAGACCCAAGCACCTGGAGCCTGCCTTTTCTCTTGACTTCATGTGCAGCCTCGTGAATCATTGCTCGTGAAAGTGTAACACACCTCTGAAATTACTTTCCTTGAAAATGGCAGTCTCATTTTTCATCTTTGTTTTTCCCAGTTTCCTGTCTGTCACCTGACTTCCCTCAGTGCTTCTCTCTGTGTTTCTAAACCACTTTTCCTTCCCCTCACTTCTGGTTTGCCACCAAGGCATTCCTCAACCATTGCTCCCAGCCATAAGGTCTCAGTCTCAAGTGGTGTCTGCCCCAAAGATGCAATCTGTGTTTTATGAAGAAGTGTTTGCTTCAGCTATTTTTAAAGCTCTTTCCTGGTCAAATATCTTCTATTGCTTCACTACCCTTCCAATATTATTTTCATGTTCTTGTCTCCCCTCCTCCCATGTTTATTAACCTGAACCTTTTCTGTTCTCATGTTAAGCTCATTAAGACTTGTCCTGAAGAGACAATTGCCTTCTCTTTGAAGTAGTCTTCCAAGGTAACAGCCATCACTCAAGTGGGTTCCCCCCACCCCACACTAGCTTGTCCATCCCACTTCCCCATAAGTCACATTTTCTAGACCAGTTTTCATTCTTATTTCTGTTACCTAGACCCACTTAGGTAGGACCACATCTTTCCTAGGTATTCAGACAAACAGAGTAAAGTAGAAGGATTTTTTTGAGTTCAGCAGATTATGCTCAGGCTTTCCACTCCCAACACTTTTATTTTATATCTCATAGCAGCATGAGATCTAAAGGAGTTTGTCTTTCTTAGAACAGCATGATATTTGTCTCTTGTGACCTGCTGTAGTCTGAGGCCTTGTTTCCCATCCTGTATTTCCATATTAGACATTTCCTGCCCATGGGCAATATCTTGTACATAACCTGCTACATTTCACTCCATCCTTCCAGATCACTACTCTGTTCTGACAATGATATATTTAACCTTTGTTTCTCACATCCAGAACTAATATTTATTCTTCCTGCATCTGTAGCCTGATTGTTAAAATATCTCAAGGCAGTTTCAAAGCTTTTCTAAAGGGAAGGTGTGACATCTGTGATTTCTGGAAGGCTGTCAGAGGAAGTTAGCAATGTGAGTTAACAAATCTCTTTTGGCTGTTACTTAGGATTATCTTCCAGGTGCTGCTAATTGATCTGTTTTGGATTGTTTTCCCCAGGAATTTGAAGTTAAACTGACTCACTAGGTCTTTAATATTCTTACCTGTTGTTTTTTGTTGCTTTGGTTTGTTTACTTGGGTTTTTTTCCATGTGCACGCACTTCTGTTCACCTTCTCTGTCTCTCTCCCATTCTTCCTGAAATATTATCTGTCATTACTATTATTTATGCCAGTCACTGTTTGCATTTGACCCCCTTGGTGAAGACTGACGTCCTAGACATGAGAGTCTTCTGGGTGTCATCTCTCATCAGCTTTTCTCTGTGTTGACTAGGGCCAGAAGGTTTTTCTTGCTCTTAAGCTATAAACATATTGATAATAAGGATTTCTTTTTGTTGCTAGTCTTTTTTTTTCTTTTTTGCATTATAATTCTACCTTAACCATGCTGATTCTTGTAAATATGTACTTCTGCAGATTTTATATTCATTGCTAGCAATTTGACTATGTTTTCACATTCTGTGTCTATCTTGACAAATAAATCTTGTGTTACTTCTGTTTATTTTTTCAGGGCACAAGCACAGATTATCTTGTTGTATAGTTTTGTAGAGGAGAGACCTTAAAGATCTTGTCTCCCCTCTTAGTGTCTCTTGTGTTCACATTCTCTTTGCTACATGCTTTGGTTCCTCCACCTCCCATTTAATGAGGTTTTGTCAACTTTTCTTCTGAACTGGTTGCTTTCCATTTGTCTAGAAACGAATCTAAAGGATCTGCTGCCTTTTTTTAAATTTTAAAAAAAATTCTCATTTTGAAATAAAAGAAGTTTAAGTCTAAACTAAATTGAAGTGCCGTCAATTCATAGGCCTTTGCTCCTTATACCATGTGACTATCGAGATACCACATGGTAGTAGATTCCCCATTCAGGCTCTTTGGTTTTACTTCTAAGTTGCTAGCTGTTTGATATGTACATTTGAGATATCAAACAAATAACCCTGGTGCTGGTAGATGGTTTTTAATGGCTTTGTTTTTGTTTAAACTGATTAGCCCTGTCAGTGCAAATGGCTTGTTCTTGAAAGGCTTCAGATTCTGCCGACTGTCATTGTGCTTGTCGTCTGTCATTGTGCACAGTGACAATGGATCTACCATAGTGGGAAACATCAATTTAAAACCTAAGCAGAGTGCGTCCTTTCAGATTTACAGAATAACAGAATGGTTTGGATTGGAAGAGACCTTAAAGATCATCTAGTCTCCATTTCTGGTCTGTAACCTCAGCCCATTCGTGGGATGGTCCAGATTTTGTTTCACAAGTTGTTGATTCTGTACAAAGGTCAGATGTTGGATCCAGACTCTTCCAACCATGGATTTATTTCCTTGGCTCATTACAGCAATGACAGTAGAACATTTTAACTGAACCACTCCATCAGAACAAACACCTCTTTGACGTGGGTGACCTCAGCAATAAACTGAAATGCCTCCCCTTGCTGTTTGGAAAGGGGAATGTTGTACTGCGTTCCACTCCCGAGAGAGAGCTGAACCTTTGCATATTCACCCTTGGTGACACCAGTGATGCTAAAGGCTTACCATTGACTTGCTTCACGTCCAGGGTGAGTGAAAAAGGCACTCACTCTGCTGTGGGAAGCCCGTTGATTCGGCACTTCCTCTGAATTAAAGCTGTGACATGTCCTGCCACACTTAGAAAGGTAAAGGATCTGGTTAAAAATTACGACAAATTCCAAACACAATTTATGTGTTCAGAAGATACTGACAGTTATTCTCTGAAATAATTTTTTGTTAGTATCTGATTTACTTACTTTCGTGGTAAATTTGTCCCCTCCTCCCCCATGTATGTTTGGAGGTTTTTGTTGCTTGGTTTCTTTCTTTACAAAAGAAAATCTCAAAATAATTATTATTCTTTTAGTTATAAAGTAAAGGAGTGTGAGTTCTGCATGTTTTCCTCTCTCATTCCAGACACTGCAGGAAGTCATGGTGGTCTCTTCTCTCAACTTTCCTGGACATGCAATAAAACAAAACTGAATATAATCCCGTGTAAATTAAATAAGTAATCCCAACATCTTGTTTCCATACTCCCACAATTCTAGCAGCCATACAGGTGTAGTTTGGGTCTACCTGCCCACTATGATAGGCATATTAATACTTTCAACTTTTCTTTTATGTGAAACGTCCAAAATGTCTTTTTCTTTGGTGTTTGTGTGATGTTTTATTTGTTCGCTTTTTGTCTCACTCAACCACTGGTCCTTTTACTAGTTGATAGAAGTTCTACTGCCTCTTGCTTATCCCATAAATCGCTCTGGCTTGTGTGACTTGAGACATCCTTCCCATAAACCAGATTTGAAAATGTGGTACAAGTTTAACTGTGCAGGTTCATGTTATAGTTTAACCCCTGCTGGCAACCAAGGACCACCCAGCCCCTCGCTCTCTCCCCCTGCCCTGGTGGGATGCAGGGAAGAATTGGAGAAAGGCAAAACCCATGGGTTGAGGTAAGAAAAGTTTAAGAATTGAAATAAAGTAAAATATAATAATAATGAAAAAGGAGAAAATTAAAAGAGTAATAAAACCCAAGGGAAAGAAGTGATGGACAATACAACTGCTCACCATGCCCTGATGCCCAACTCATCCCTGAGCAGGGATTGGTGGCTCCTGGCCAATTCTCCCAGTTTATATGCTGAGTATGATGTTCTAAAGTATGGAATATCCCTTGGGCCAGTTCAGGTCAGCTGTCCCAGCTCTGATCCCTCCCAGCTTCTTGTGCACCTGCTCAGTGGCAGAGGATGGGAACCTGAAAAGCCCTTGACTTAGGATAAACACTACTTAGCAACAACTAAAACAGCAATGTGTTATCAACACTATTCTCATACTGCATCCAAAACACAGCACTTTACCAACTAATAGAAAGAAAATTAACTCTATCTCAGCTGAAACCAGGACAGTTCACAATGCATGCGATAAAGTGTATATGAAAAACTTCATTTAGCAATTACGTGTATAGGAATGCTGGAAATAGGAGTCAGCAGTAGAAACAGCCAAATTCCTTACTGTGACTTTAAAAGCATCCTGATTACTTCTGCATTTCCCTTCTCAAAATTAGTCATCATTCCTGTTAAGAGTGAGAAATAAACAGTGGTTGTATTTTCTGACTTTGGACGCGCTTCTAAATCAGTCGGGGGAGGTAGATGGGTGAAGGATGAAAATATCCACAATTACCCCAACTTTATTTTAACAGAGGTGTGTGGTGAGGACCCGTTGGCTGGACATTGCCTGCCAGCCCAGGCTCCCTAGGGGAGGTGACCGCAGCAGCAGGCAGGTGTCCCCGAGGTTCTGGTGTGGAAGCAGCTGCTTTTGGGTAGGCATAAATTGGTGACAAACAAATCAAAAAAAAAAGAGCAGCGTAGGCCTAGGAGAACCACAGTTATATAAAGGTGAACAATGAAACATTATTTCTCAAGTGGGTATTTTGAAGGGCTGTTACCGCAACACTTTTTAAATAAATGAAAGGTACATTTGAATCGGAAGCAATTTAGTGTAGCAAACTGCTAGTGACTCATCCCAGACCTGAGGGGAAACAGAGCTGCTGTGACACGGGGAGATTTTTGAGTGCTTTCATGCAATCTGCTTCAGACAATCCAAGAGTGAGAGATATTAGTACCCTCCTACAACACCGCTCCTATTAGCATCCACCAGCATGGTGCATATTCCAGTTAGGAGATCCTCATCGCCACCGCAATTGCATCCGAACAGAGGTTGATTGTAGGTAGCTTCTTGAATGTTATACAGATTCCACACACATCCCATATTTTAATACCAATGCAGTAACAATCTATTTATCAAGAGCTTCAGTTCAGGAGATGTACATCTTGAGTTCTCATCTTCTTTCTAGAACAAAATTTTTTCTTTAATTCAAAGATTTATAAAAACATTTAATGAACCAGGTTGACACAAAGATTGCCATGTCATTAGAAAACTCTGACATTTTGCTCTTTTGTGTTCTTGTGCAAGCTTAGAATTGTGCTGTCATCTACAAAAACTACTTTAATTTGTACAGCATTGTTGGAGAAAACTGTAGTTGGAATAAGACTTGCTCTTGATAGATCCAAGAGTAGCTTGGATTGTGTGCAGGAACATTTTCTTATGAAACATTTGAGTAATTTGAACAATGACTTCAAGAAAATACTGTGTCTTTTAAATAATCTTGTTCTTACTGTACCTTTTAAAATGCCTATATGTACATCAAAGGTAAATGTCAATAGATACAATTTTGGGAATATTTCTCCTACGTAGTAGTCATGTTCCATGCTGTAACCTACAGTATCTTTCCTTGTTCAGTGTGGCCCCTATCGCCCAACACCACAATACCTAACATCAAAAAATTGTTGCCCTGAAATATTAAATACTGCCATGTTCCTTTTTAAAGCTGCATAATGGAACAGTGGTTTTGAATTAGTATTGAGATTAGAGGGATTTATTTAATTGTTGCTTATGCTCCATACTTAGATTTACAGTATTGCATTAACTGGTTTCTGCTAATTGCCATATTATAAAAAGAAAGGTAAGTTAAAGAAAAAATTAATTTAGTGGAGTCCGGAAGTTCATCATCTGTACCTGTTTCTTGTATTGGTTTTACCTGGTATAAGAGGACTATATGCATCTTTATGTAAAATATTGCTGATGTATCTTTATATAAATCCTTTCTGAAACTCACTTAAAAGTTCAGACCCACACGTACCCTTCAAACACTGACCCATAGTTCCCAGGATGGAAAGTGAGAGTACTTGTTCTTGGAGAACAAAAATCGGACTCTCTAGCTAGTAGATGAACATACATCTTCTCTGTGGGTCGGGAATAGGGTTGGAAATCTGGCAAACCTGGGAAATTACTAGATAAACAAGTAAGCAAAGTAAGGTCAGCGAATGATTAACTCTTGAAACATTTGTCTTAAATCTGTGTCCTTTTTGGATTATGAGATACATCTTCCTGCTTTGGTAGGTTGGGGTTTTTTTCATTGTTGCTACTTTTTTCTACTCTGAGTTGGTGCATAACAGTCCTTTAGTGCCATAAACAGTTTGTTGGAAGTATTAATAGAATAGCAAAAACAAATCTGGTCTATTCTGTAGATCCTAGGCTGCCTTTAAAATGCTTTTATTTTGGAAAAAGCCTGTGAGCCTTTTGTGAGGGGACATACACACCCCAAACCAAAGCCCTTGTTCAGTTTCTTTTGAATAGAATACCAGTAAATAGCTTGAAAATGCAAACGGGGTCCTTGTGTTCTTGCTCATCTCTACAATTTGAGGAAGAACTCTTGACATTCTGGGTAGACCCCACCTACATAACATTGTGTGCCAGAGAACTTGTTTACCAAAGCATGTTTGTTCACCCCAGCCTGTATTTGCAATTCTAGTAGAACGTGCTGTAGCTGGGATTCAGGAGGCTGAAATAAGAAACATCCATACAGAATTACCACTTAGAGAGAATTTTTTCTTTTATACTTAGCTTTGGTATACCTTCCTGCACAAATTGCTCAGATCTCCTGGAAACTCAGAGACTTGACCTATTTTATAGAACTGTATTTATAAATGGAATTCCAAAGAGTCTTTGTTGAGAGCAAAATGCAGGTCATACAGTGCTGTCAGTTGGGAGGGTTTTTTGGCAATTTATACTTTATGGGCTGTGTTTGATAACTTCAGCTTCACAGTGTTTACCAGTGCAGTAATTTATTACTGTGTTTTATGCATGTCTGCTGAAACTAGTCCCAGAACATGTCAGCATGTACCAATAAGCTGTATATGTGACATGTCAAGCACATGTGTTGCTATATGCCTATAAAGCAGCTGGTTATCTTTGTCCTTTTGTTAAATGCATATTCCCTCTTGTTATATATGTATTCACCCTTGTAGGACTTGGTGGTAAGCCAGGGCCAATGTGCTTCTTTTTCCTCATATTCTTGGAACCCATGTAAATCTTTTCTGCTTCCATATGATGAAGTGCAAGTGGCTTGAGGCAGTATCCACACTGTGGGTCTCTGAGATAACTGATAACTAAGGTAAACTAGGCTGTCAGGAGTTCAGCATTCATACTGTTCTTCTTCTGGTAGCTGAACTAGTTCGTGGAGGTTTTACTTGGGTACCTGCTCCAGACTGCACACTTGCAGTGAGTGAGGGCAGCTGCAGGGAAAAAAGAGATGCAGGCCATGTGCCCTCTGACAGTGGTGCTTCTCCTAAGGACACAGCTATGGTTGGATGATGTCTCCTGGTGGAACCCTGCCAGCTATTGGAGTGATAAGTGAACAGGATGTAAACAGCAGGGTTTGGGTCAGACAGTTCATGTGCACTGAATTCACCGTTCACTTTAAATGCCTTGAATGCTAAGTAATTTTTAGAAACTAATCATTGAAAAAAGTGAAACTAACCTGGAAAAAAGTATTCCATATGTGGTAACAATAATACATTCTGGTGTGTGCATGAGGGAAGTAAAGAACTTGAGGAGGATGAAGTCAGGAAAATAGAGATACATGTATTGAAATTGCAGATACGGTGTTTCACTGCCTGGTACTGCTTTTTACTTTGAAATTTCATTGTGCATTTATGCTATTGGCAGAATGCTTGCTTGTGTACTAGTGTTCCTTTTTAGTATATGCTTCAGTTGATTTAAACCAGTTTTCTTCTGAGCTTCTGTGAAGAATTTCTTTGATGTGGTGCTGCTGTCATTTTTCTGGTTTATGTTATACACACTCTGTGATGTTCACGAAATGATGCCATTTATTACGGTTTTTCTATAGTTTTCCATCATTTTGATTTGTTGTGTTTCCTATGCTAAGGGAGAGTCCATGTAGTGTTGTTGCAGATCGTGGTTTTGATACTCATTAACTTTTGTGCTCCAGGACATTCTTCTTGTAATACATGGATCATCATCTTTGTGTCTGGAGTGCTGGAAAGCTGGCAGTTCACTATGTCACTATGAATGAAGCCTCCTCTTACTTGCCAAGTTCTTACGCTTTGTCAAAAGATAATACTAAATCTTTCAGCCGTGTTTAGGTGGCTTGTGGTGGTTTCTGGTGGGTTGGTTAGTTTGCTTGGGAGAAGGGGTTGAAGTATATGTTTGCAATGAATCAGTCTTTTAAGTATTCATTTCATTCCTTCAAATTGAAAGACTGTCATCTGAAGACATTCTGTAGCTGATCCAGCATACAAAAAGAAAGTAGGGAAAAAACCATTTCCTCTGCACAGCTCATGTAAAACCGAACCATTACTCAGACTCCTCTATTAAGCACAAGGCATGCAACTATGAAAATGAGTTAAATGAAATCTATTAATATGCATGCATTCATTAAGTGTTACAAAACCAGCTTTGGTGAAGAACAGTTACCTGGTGATACTGTTGCTTGCACCTGCATTGTGAGCTTTAAATGCTGCCAAGCCGGCATTTCTTCCACAGTTTTAACTCTCAGGCTTTCAGCTAGTTCACGTTCCCACCAAGTATCTTCTCTTACTTGATGTTGTCCATGGTAGCCTGTGTTTTCTGGTAATCTCATGAGCCCAGGGAGTCTAACAGGACACTGTTTTCTGCAGCACACAACTCTCGGCTGTCACGCTTGCAGAGCTGAACACCTGGTCCCACCTGGCCCATGCCCAGGCTTTTTCTAAGTCCTGTTCCTAATCAGATGGTGGGGTATGAACACAGCCTAATTAGCCGCCAAACAAGAGGCTGGAAAGCAGCATGAGAGTAACTCATAGAACAGGGCAGGTGCATATCTGTCTTCATACATTTATGGGGTCTTTGTGGCAGCCAGAATCCCTGGTGTTAGACAGTATTTGCCCAGAGTTGCTGTGCCTGTGTCATTAAGAGGCTCATCCATTGCAGCCTGAGGCCTTTCCAAAGGGTGATGTCTTCAGACTGCTCAAGGCTGTGCAGGTGGGTACAACCTGCTGGGAGTTGGGTTCTTTGATTAAAACAATTGGGACATGTTATGTTAACTACAGTGGCCATGAGTTGTTTTCTGAATGAAGTCTAAGTTCAGGGCTTGATGGGCTAAAGGCTAACAATAATTATTCAAAAGATCGCTTCATATCTGTTACCCTGTCTTGTTTGGAGGGCTTTAAACAGATACATTTGGTTTAACTGAAGCTGCCAGTTGGCAAGATACTGCCACAGAAGAGGTTTTAATTCCAAACACCATCTCATCTTAGTGTCCAAACCTGATGACTATTAACAGTCTGTTCTGGGGCAAGGAGGTTGTGTTTTCCTTAGTGCGCAGAGTAGGATAGAAAGCTTGGTGTTAACAGAGATAGGCTAGGGTACTCCTTTGAAGATGCAGGAACTGAAATGGAAAGCTGTGGTGTTGATGTTTGAAGCCGATAGTGAGGTAATGATTTTGTTACTCAATGACCTGCTCTCTTTTAGAAGTAATTAAAATTTTTGGACTGTGCTTGTCAAGCGGTTTGAGCTGTGCTTTTTGTGTGAATATTTGAATGTATACAAAAGTATACATTTAAATATGTATATTCATATGGAACAGTATTCACTAGCAAAGCTCTTGGCTGCATTTAAATAAGTCGTCTGTATTCCTGCTTGTCTTTCGCTTAAAATGGTTTTTTTATGCTCTATTTTTGTCTGTATAGTTCTCTTGATGTTATAAAATGAGACTTTTGATCTTTGGTCAGGGACAAGGTTTTCATACTAATTTAAGGACATTTTCAGTAAAAACAGAACTGAATCGTTCATATTGTTGCTACCTGCTCATGGTGGGCTTGGAGAAACATATTAAAGGTACTCTGCATTTCTGTGACCTCTTGTATTTGCAATGGACTGAGATGGGTCCTTCATTTCTCTTCCCTTTTCTCATATTTTCCACCCCCACCACTCAATCACTGATATTCCTTGAGCAAAGGCTTAAAATACTTGGGATGACAGCACACTACATGGATTTGTAACATTCCTTAGAAGCAAAGTACTGCAAAGCAGTGGAAACGAGCTTCTCTGTGTGTGTTACTGCCCAGAAAACATAAACGGGGAATGCAAGGAAGTTCCTGGGGACAAAAATGTCAGAGTGAGTGCTGACCTTTAACTTCACTAAAAGGCAAGTTGAGTTCCGTGCATTTCTCTGTGTGCTATGCAGTTAACCACCAGGTATCCACCTTGACAGTAGAATATTAGCCTTTAAAAGCTCATCAAGCAAATCTGTAAATTACAATTTACTTAAATTTTAGGACCTTAACAGTTTTTTGCATAGTATGATGCACTAGACAGATGAACATGCTGTGGAATTCATTCAGGCAAATTAAAATTTGAGGATATGTACCGTGTTGCTGATCTCTAATTACTTACGCCAGAATAGGGAGAGGAACTGCATAAAATTAAGAGCTCAACAGCCCAGTCTTCACAGGGATTTTAAGTGCGAGAAAAGACAAATAGCTGCTCTTTAGTCAAAGTTTTAGGGCTTAGACTGTGTGGAAAGGGAGACAGAGTTAAATTATCTCTAAGCCAGGGTCATCTTCTCACCTTTGCTGGGTTGAGGCTGTACTGTAAATCAGTTCAATAGCTCCATTGAACTGATCTGCTGACAAGTTAATCATTAACTGAAAACTATCAACCAGACAGAAGTGGAACACCGCTCAACAACTGCAAAGTAAAATAGCTCTTGAATACAGATTACCTGACTAAATTATTTGTCAATGAGTTGTTCTAACTGACTGAAGTTCAGAAGCATTCTGGTCTGGGGCTCACCAGGAGAAGTCCTAACAAAGCCTCTTTAAAACCTCTGCATGAATGCAGAGGCAAATACCTTGCCAGAGCCCAACGAGCAAGAGAAGGCTGTTGCTCCAATGCTGAGTCTCGACATCTAGCAGTACCTATCCAAAACCACAAAACTCCAAAATCAGGAAAGGGCAGGTTAGGATGGGAAAATTCCTCATTTCTTCCTGTGTGGACTCCCCTGAAATGGAAGCTTGTGATCCGGTTGACTTGTAGCTTGTCTGTACACAGTTACAACACACTAATCCAAACACTAATGTATTTTAAAAACTGCCAGACTTCTTCTCTGGTTTGTTTTTGGAGAGTGCTTGGATGACTGTCAGTGCCTGACACATGAGTGTAGTATTATGCAGGAATACTTCTGCAGCAGGACTGTTCAGAAACAGGATCTCCCGAATTGCTCCTTGCCAGATACTTGCCAATACCTGTGACTGTTGAAATGAGCACCATCATGTCCTGTCAGGCCCAAACACAAGTCTTGTGAAGACAGGCCTGTAGAACATCGGGCTTCTCCATTATCAATAGAACAGTTCTTGATGACAGCTTGTGGGGTTTTGGGGACAGCCTGGTGTTACATTGGTAATACAGCGGAGTGGGCTGTATTCCACCCTTGCTCATTCGTTACACTGCTGTTGAAATCCCAGGAAACATTTCAGGTATTTATAGGGAGGAAGCTAAAATGGCATAGGCTTTCAACTCATCCCGAGTGTTACCATTTGCATTAGATATTCCCTGCCTCTTAAGCCTTCTCTGAATGTTTGAAAGCATAGCAGATCCTCAGTAAACATGAGGCTTTAACTTAATGGGTGTGGTGATCTTTTCTGTTAAACAGAATCCATGCTAACTCCTGTTTATCCCACAGGTTTAGATCTTGTTAACAAAATAAAGTGAGGAGTGATATTGTCATTAAAAGAGCTTTTTTTTTTTTTCGTCTAGACTTTGTATTTTTATAACTGTTTTATGGCCTCAGTTTGCTCAGGAAAAACTTGCCAAAGTTACACATCATTTTAAGAGGTTCAGTTGAATTTTAACGGGGGTATTGAAACTTATCGCTGATATTTCAGAGGGTGCAGAAATAGCTTCCTAAATAGTGCTACATGTTACACAAGCCTGTCTCATTTTCCCTGTTATTCCTCCTGCCCATACAGAAGCAGAGCTGTCATTACAGCGGCTGTTTGGTTTAATGACGGCCCTGCCGGTGGACTGTGGGCACCCTTGGACACACTGAAGAGTTAAACTGAAACCCCTCGTATGCGCAGCGGTGTTTTTAGGTTATTTTTACCAGGGCGCTGCTGTTTTTCCAGAGTTTATGTGGGGAGCCGCCCAGCAAAAGCAGGAGCATCCCCCTAGGGGCTGGGGAGAGGGGACTGAAACTTTGGGATTAGGGGAAGTGGAAACTTGCCCCTGAAGAAAAAAAAAAATTAAAGTTTTGTATTTTAGTGTAGCTAGATATATAGCTATAGACATGGCGGGAAGGGGAGAGGATGTCGCCTCCCGGCCCCGTGCCACAGCCCAGGGCATAGACGGGGTCTGGGCTCGGCGGAGGGCTGCGCGGGCGGGCGGGCAGCCTGGCGCCGCGGGCGGGGAGCGGCGGGAGGCAGGCAGGAGCGGAGGGAGGGGAGAAGGAGGGAGGGAGGGAGGCAGGGCGGCCGCAGCCTCCGCGCCCGGGCGGAGCCGCCTTTCCCTTTCCCTTTCCCTGGCCGCCGAGCCCCGAGCGCGTTATCCTGCGGGGGCGGGCGATGGCCGCGCGGGGCAGCGGCGGCGGGCGCTCGGCCGGGAGCAGGAGGAACGCCTTAACTTCCTAGAAGCCGGGGAGCCGAGAAATAGTTGTTGAGGTGACGGCGAGAGAAGCTTAGTTTCGTTCCCGACGTCCTCGCGGTGCGTGAAGCCGGTGGCTGCGCCGGTGAGGAGGAGGAAGAGGAGGAGGAGGAGCAGCAGGAGGTAGGTGCGGGTCCGTGGTACCCGGGGAGGGGAACCGGGGCGGCCTCTGCGCCGTCGTTCCCGTCCTTCCCCGAGTGGTTCGCAGCCAGGACGTGCTGGTGTTTCGGGAGAGCAGAACTGAAGCGTCTTAGGCAACGCTGCCTTGTCGGAATTCAGGTACCCTTGAGGAATTTAATTTTGTGGAGGTTAATTAAAAGGTTGTTGTAAAGCATTATGGCTAAAGCTGTTTTGACAGCTCGTCCTTTTTTTTTTTTTTTTTTTCCCCTCGTGTGTGTTATGTGAGTTTTCCTCCTCTGGCAGCTCCTAAGGTGTAACTCTCCTGCTTCTAAACATGCAGTAGTTTTGCAGGATGGCATGTGCCTTTCTTATTTCCCTGTAAACTTAGGATACGTTGTCATGTTTGTAGCGCATTTCATCATAGCACAGCAGTGTCACCTGAATGCCTTTATGGTTCTTTCTGCACTGAAGATTTCTGTGAATATCACTTGCTGCAGTATACTTGTACTAAGGTTTTTTTATAACTTCTTTCAGACATTTCAAGTGGTTTTATAGACACACAGAATGAGACTATTTTTAAGGGTTGATGTTGCTCTATTTTGGATTCTTCTAACATTGGTGTTGTTTCAGTCTCAGTGTCTAAATATAGTTCTGGCTTTTTTTTTTTTTGGTCTTCACCTGCACATCAATCTCTTCAACAACTGTAATATGAACTAATGATAAAAACAGAAGCTGCGTATGGAGGAGTATTTTCCTGAAGGCTTTAAGATACTTTAGATTTCAGGAAAAAATTGTTACTAGCTTTTGGAAAGCATTTTGGAAAGTTCAGTGTTGTTAAGGTAGTCTCCATGCATGGTATTTCTTATAACTTAAAGCTAGAAAGCTGACCTGTTTCTTAAAAGATACTTCGAGATCCTCTTTTAGATCAGAAATACACCACAATTGACTTGCTCATGTCAGTGAGAAGTACTGGTTGTTTTAACAACCTTGGCAAAGCTGAAGAAGCAGGCACTAGTGGTTACATGATAATGTAACATAATAATAATAACAACATAATGTGTTAAAATTGCTTTCCAGCCTCGAATTCCCACCTGTGATGTAAATTACAGCCTCACCACATCTGATGTTGTTGCACCAAATTCTGTTTTCTGTACACAAGCAACTAATCTGTGACTCCTTATGAACTGAACCTTCTCATTCTCTGTGCAGCACAGAAATATGTGAGAGGTCAGTGTACGCTCTTACCTGCGAGGTTCTGTAAACTGTCCCTGAAGCAAGGACATAGAATACTTGCTGTGATTGCACCAGTGTAACATGATGAATCAACTGGTGGTGAACTGGACATGCAGTTCATATATTGCTAAAGGGTCTTTCTCTTGCTTGCCGTTTATATTCCAGTGTTTAAGTTGTTGCCTTTTCATTATCCAACAGCTTTATGGTTCTAGGCAGCCGTCAATTCTGTAAAGCACAGGCTTCAGAAGTGTAATTTCTAAATTGTGACCTGTAGCTTGGATTTATATATTTCATTATGTTATTATCCAGCTATATTCTATTATATGGATTTTACCTTTTGCTAATTACAATACATAATATCCAGGAGCTCTCTCCATGTTCAATGTGTTAGCAGTAACATCGGTCTTAAACAGATTGGAATTCTGTGTTTATGTATTGAAACAGAGGGAGAGCAGTTGGTGACTTCTGTTGAAGGTCATGTAAGAACACGTCCAGTATATCTGAAATTGAAATCTGGTATTCTCTTGTTTAATTTTCATCCAGAGGGGTAAAATGAGGCTGGATTATTTTCTTGGTGTTTACTGAAGTCTGACTGCCCTCTTATGTATAACTGACTATGTTGCAGGTGGCTGCTGGCAGCTGTCTGTAAGACCTCTTCAAAGTAGCTTACCGTGCTGTCACTACAACTCTTGGGCTGTGCTATCCTTAGGCATCTACATTTAAAATTCAATTGGACCTGGTGTGTAGGCAGGCTGAGAAAGCACACCAAGAAATGTGCAAGTAACAAGTATAATACAAACTGGATTTTTTAAAAATACTTTGTTGTTTGTGTAAGTTGTACCATCTGAGGCACATAGTGATCCTTGTGGATACTATGGACACAGGCTAAAGTTGAAATTATTATGGAGCTGTGTTCAGGATTAAAAGACAGCTGCCTCTTATTGGCGGTATTTGTTCTTAAGACCCATTTTATTACTCAGGGTTTGCTTACCACAGCAGAGAACCTGTGTTCTGTCATGTAATAAATATGAATGCAAATAGGTCTGGTTCAAGCCATGAATCTTGTTATATGCCAGTTAAGTGTAATTTACTGCAGCTTCTTTTGGGAGGTGGGGCAGAAGGGATGTTCTTGGGTGCAGTACAGTCATGGGAAGGTAATGCTTGCCTGACTTCTCCAAAGTAAATTTGATAGAGGCAAGAAGAGGGTAGTTACTCATTTCATTCCTTTGCCTGTGTTTTCACTTTACTGGAAGTCCTTTTCTCTGAGTATAAAGATTCAGTTGAATTGGACTTTGCCCATGTTGCTGCAGAGGAGTGGTGTTACTAGAGATTTTTAAAACTGCTAGGTAGTGGGTGGATGTGTAAACAGGGAGCAGGCTTTTTCCTTTATACCAGTGGCTGAATTCTCAACTCTCTCAAATTGTAGTTAGAAGGGAGTGTGGAGATAAGCCAGGGATTGACTAGAGTATTTTGGTTAGTGCTCTCTTTTTTAATTCAGGTGAAGTCTTGCTAGAGGTCTACCCTGGTGTCTAGCGTTACTGTATTAAAAATTGCATATAATGTGATATTTAAAAGGATGTCTTTTTTGTGAACGAAACCTGTTTTCTCCAGAACCTTGTTACTGAACAGCTTCTAGCTATCCTTCTCTCTTAGAGATTAGCAATCTGTGTTTTGCTTTTGACTTTTTCTGAAGCATTTGACTTCATGTACAGTCCCTGGATCTCCTCATGCTGTATTTCTGCTGCATTGGATTCTGAATATCTTGTCTCCCATTTCCTGTGTGTCAGCTGCTTGTCTGGTAACAAGAATGGGACACTATTTCTCCGTAGAGAGGTTGAGAAAAAGTTGACTTTCTGGGTTTTCTCCAAGATTGTGTAAGGTGCAGTGACATGCTGAGCCACTGTCAGTGTATTTTTGGAGAAGACTGAGGAAGTGATGAAAAGTATGCCAAAGTTGATACTTTCTCTCAAGTTAGAAGAAACAGGGTAGTGTTTATAGCGAATAATAGGACTGCCTCCTGTACCTTTCTTTCAGTTTCTTTGTATGCAGGTTCCTTCTGTAATTGGAATCACAGGTGAGATTTTCAGCAGCTGGTTTAATGATGACTCAGTCTCAAAGTAAGTCCTTCAAGGTAGATGATTAGTCTATAGAGAAGTGCCTATACACTTCCAATGTTCTGTTCCAATGGATATGGATCCTGGCGATTCCCCCAAGCGTGCTTGCAGGGAGAGTCTTTTGGGGGTTTTGTCTGTTCTTGTCTCTGTTTCCCTTGTGTTGCTCAAAGAGTCAGTGTGATTTGCACTGGCCTTAGAGGTATTTAAGGCAATTTGGCAGCAACTGGAGAGGCAGCAGGTGAGTACACAGCTACCTGATCTAGCCTTGGGCATTCTGGGCAGAGGTTGAAGCATAAGCACCCAGAAAAGGGATCTTTTGATTATACAGTGATACCATCTTTAGGCCATTATCATTTTAAAGAGAAAGGAAAATGTTTCAGTGCAGAAAAATATAGTCTGATTAGACTTTAGAAAACTTTTCTAATACAGTTTGCTTATGTAGAAGAGAGTAAAAGGAGGATGCCACATACTGCTAAACTATGTCATATTTGCCTGTTGCATGCAGCTATTAGGAGGCTGCACAGAAGATTTTATAGACAGGCATTCATTTGTGGGTGTAGTAGATTTGTGTATGCTCTCATGGTGTCAGGGTTCTGCTATTGCCATGCTCTTGCTTCACCAGAGGCAAGGGTCAGCCTGAAAATTGATGTTGTTGTGGCTTCCTGCAGGAAACGGTGAAAATACTGCTGGCTTTTTGACAGCCCCCATGGAGAGAATGGACAGTGTAGCTTTGATAGGCTTGAAACTGTTCCAGGAGGACTGGTGACTTCTGTTCTACTCTAACCTTCTCTGTGCCTTCTCCTGTTCCAGGCCTCCATACTGTAGCAGCTTAAGTTTTAGCTGTTTCTGGACAGCACTGGTCTCAGCATTAATCTGTCTTGCAGGTTATCTGCATTATCTACATCTTTCACTGGTGGCCAAGTTTGATTTGAGGGGACTTACTTTGATATGTAGTTTTCTGAAGTTCCCTTCCCTTTTGGTCTGTTATCAAAGTTGAGCCGAGGGGCTGCTTGTTGTTAGTTAGTTACAGGAAATGCTGTAACCAGAGGCAGAGACTTCTCTGCTGACAGTGTCTGTTAAATTCACTTGTATCTGGCATCCTTCAAAATGCTGCAATTTCCACTTTTGAAGCTGTGGATAAAAATGTCTCTACTGTTTTCTCCCCATTATTATTTCATGTAGTCATCACAGCATTAGTGGTTTTACCTGCTGTTTAAACTACAGCTGTGTTCCTAACTACATTATGGTAAAGATTAAGACAAGTCTGTCCCTATTTCTGTAGTCAGACTTACAGTTCAGATGTAAGAAGCTCTCAAGAGCTGATATGCTCGAGGCAAATAGAAATTGAAAGAAAGCTCTGATCCGCTGGAGCTTAGTGGCAAAGTGAAAATGCAGCTCTTCCAAGTTTGTCAGTTCAGCTTAGTGTTGGTGACCCAGGCATGGCTCAGAGGAGATGCCTCAGGGAAAGAAAATAATCACAGCCAGTGATCTTCCAGGCTGCTTAAAGAAAGAAATGTGAACATTACGGTTTTGGTTTCTCAGATGATTTATTCTTCTTCTCCCCAGTAATATGAATAAACTCTTCCTGAATTAATCTGGTTGACACTTCCTCCTTTTGTTTTTCAGAGATCTTTCAACTTCAGATCTGAAATAAAGCTCAGTCTTCCAAGACTACAGCTTTTAATCCATACGGCTCCTGTACTGGCATTTAAAACTCTGACACTAAAAATAAGAAACTGAAGGGATGAGATAAATACATCCTGTATTGTGAAAATGAGTGCAGGCATCTTGGAAACCTTTGTAACAAATGTTGATTTACAAGAGGAGAAGGACAGTGAGTGATATTAATCAGGGAACACCTAATCCATTTTAAAGCTTTACTTGTTTTTCTGTGATGAGCAGGAAGACAGATAAAACAGGGACTTATGCTCAGTTCCTGACACTGGACCTAAAGTGGCTAAAGATTGACACAAGTGCTTAGTAAAGTCTAAGCTTCATGAAACACTTACTGGAGTGGTGACTACTGACTGTTTTAGTGGACCTCTTATGATTGAGAAGAGCTCAGTTAACCTTTACATCTCAATTTTAGTATGTGACAATGGGAGAAGAACACTCGTAATCTCATGCTGGTATAAAATTGTGGAAGGTGTGCCTTGTTGAAATAAACCTTTTAACAGTAGCTTTCCAAAGGAAAAGAGAAACCAATTTGAAACTCATGGTCAGTGTAACTGGCTTGGATGAACTGTGTTCTAGTCAAATAAAGGTGGGGGAGAAACTTAACCCTGCTTAACACTGTAATTACCTAATTGGTGAAGTAGGAACAATCAAAATAAAGTAAATGTAGTTGTAGCTAAAAATAATTTTCTGAATGTGTTGCAGTATGGATGATCTATCACTTAGCTGTGATTATAGTGGTTGTAAACATTCCTTTCTGTTAAAGTCATCAGATAGATCTTTGAAAATTAACTCAATTTTAAATGGTAAGAGGAGAAATAACAACAAAGTTTGATGATCTGGCTTTTGAGATCAAGAAAAATAGTCAGTTGACTGACTGAGACTAGTTGGATATCAAGAACAAATCTTTTTACTGGATTACAGGATCTTTGGCCTTTGTGCCAACATAAATATGGGTGTCTCTCGAACAGCAGAATTGCATTGGATTAGTTTGTGCTTTTTGGAAATTTATGATTTGAAATATAGAGTTCACTTTCATACTTCCCTGTTTTAAGAAAATACGGAGTTAATGTTGAACTGGGTGCTCCTTTTTCCTCTGGCTGTTTTGAAGAGAGCTGAGGTCCCCCTCTTTCTAAAACACTTTTCTCGTGTTTGTAAGTTGGTTGATCAGACACATCTTGTTCTAAAGCTGTGCTGCATTCAGCGAAGCAGTTCAGATGGCGGTGCTGTGCAGGCCTGAACAGAAGGTTGTAGCTATGCAGCATTAATTTTGGCTGCTCCTGAGCACTGCTGAAGTTCCTGTTGTTATCAGTGGGTCCAGTAAACGATGTGTTTGTGCTCAGGGCAGGTGTGGAGAATACTGTCCCTCCCTGAGTGAAGAGGCATCTGGTTAATACTAAGCTTTCTGCCTTTTTGATGGCTCTATTCTCAGTCTCTTGTGTTGTGCCCTTCTCACATTCTGCAAGGAAACTTAAGTGTTTGACTGAAGGGAAAGGATGACCTTACACCCTGTGTTCTGCCGAACACAAAGTATGCCCGGTGTGGGGAAGGAGGGGCAGAGAAGGTAAATATTCAGACAGACACATGGTGCTGCCTGTGTCCCTCTCTAAAATTCAGATGAAAAATTAGGTTTTTCTCATGTCGTCTTTAATCTCTGATGTGACATTTAAATGCACTCATCATGTTCTGACAAATCCGAAGTGCCCTCTGGTAGAGACTCATGCGGTTCAAAACCTTTGGTATTGAAATAAATTGTTCTGAATGTACAAGTTGGTGACATTTCTCTGATACCAGGTTGTCACCTTCAATTAGTTCTTCATGCCCTTTGTTCCTACAAAGTATTATCTGTAGTGGGCCCAAATCTGTTTCCAGTATGTCTACACAGCTCAGTGATCTTTTTTGTATGCGCTTGTGTCCTTGGAGAATGTGAGTGATTTCAGTGAAACAACAAAGGGCTACAAACATGAAAGTTTACAAAATAGACATGATTGTGGCTTTATATGTGCATATTAACTGCCAGCAAAACTTCTTGTCACACAGGTTTTTAGCACTGTGAGTTAAGAGTTCCTGTACTTAAATTTTCCTTCTGTGTTCACTTCAAGATTACAGGATGGAATTCATATTTTCTCAAGAAAAGCTGCAGATCTTGGATCAGTACCGTTGACGATACTGCTGATTTGCAACACCCGAAGCAGGGTCCTGTAACGAATTTGTCACAAGAAACGTACAATGGATCTCAAAGAGAGCTGCCCAAGTGTTAGCATTCCCAGCTCTGATGAACACAGAGAGAAGAAAAAGAGATTTACTGTAAGTATGTAAGAGTAAGCACTGTGGGCAAATGCAAAGGCTATTGGTGCCTAGCAGTGCTGCTTTCTTTTCTTCTGCGACTAAGCTTCGTATTATTTTCAATAGGTTTATGGAAATCAGTTTCCTTGCTCTTGTAAGTACTGGCCATAGTCCAGTGTGAAAAGTTGTGAATATTTTAGAGTATTTAGTTGTGTTGCTTTCTGCAAAGAGAACTTGCCTTTACAAATTTCTGCTATTTTTACCCCGAAATTGCTTGTATAAAATATTTAAGTATCCAAATACAGGGAAAACATTTTGGTACCATTTTTGACGTTCTACATGATTTTTCATTAAGACATTTATTTTGTAAAGGGGTAAAGTGTGGTTTTGGTTCTTTGGGGTTTTTGTTTGTTTGTTTGTTTGTTTTAACAGCCATTCTTTCACAGATACCCTATTATACTATTGCAATTTTTTTGTGTAAAATGAAAAAAATAGAAACCATCAAATTTTTTCAGAACCTTTTTTCTGTCTTCCTTCCTGTTTCTGATTCTAATACTTATGAGTTTTTTCCTATCCTGTTCCCATTTCCACTTCTTGTCATTTCTCTCCCTCTTCCTTTCTTTGCCTCCCAGTTTGACTTTCTGGTTGTGAAGTCTTCCTGTTGTGTGGGAAATTCTTTGCATTGCATATTGAAAAATAAAGTAGTGTGGTATGGATTTTTGGTTCGCTTCTATATAACCCTAAATGACAAGATCAAAATACTTCCTTTAAAAGGCTCAAACTATTTCATTGCTCTTGTGCAACTTCCTCTAAGATTTTTTTTTCACTGAGTGAATTAGTCACTATTCAGATGAGGAATGCAAACACCCTTATATGGAGTTGCTGTCTGAAGAATACAACAAAACAATGGTTTACTATGAGTTATGATATCTCCCTTTCCTCTTCACCACCCTTCCTTGGAGAAGAACAGTGCTGTTTGATTCTACAAGTGTGTCAAGATGTAGCTTGGGGTAGGAATGTGCTGGTAAAGGCGATAAACAAAAGAGAACTTTACTAATTCCTTAAACTTCTGCACGCATGTGAAACTCAGGTGAACGGGAAGACCTTCATGAAAGTCTAAACTTGAGCAAAACAGGTTTGTTTTACTGCCTCAGTGCTGGCAGTGCTGCTGTTAAAATATGCCAGTGTGGTATATTGCTCATGTACGAATGTTGTGGTTTCCAGGTCATTTTACCTAAAGGTCTGTGAGACAACCTGGGCAGTGTGAAGGCACTTGTTTTGGTTGTGTCCTTTAGAAAGCTGTACGAAACATCAGAAATGGGGGCTGAGGGAGGAGAGGAGAAGGAATCCAGCCCAGCTTACACCGTGCAGAGGTACACTTTGTCTTGCTGGCTTCTGCTTTCTGCGTCAGGCAGTAATTAGCAGCTTGACAAGAAGTGCTTTTCACAACCAAGCTTTCAAATATTATCACATATATTTTAGGATTTGGTAACAGAAGTGAGGGTCATACTAAACTTCGTGGTAGAAACTGTGAATTCCAGCATGTGTCAGTGCTGTTACTGTCCCCACTTCTATAGCTGTGTGTAATGACAGGATCCCGGCAGTACTTCGACAGGGAGTGAGAAAGGGGTGTGGGGGGAAACAGTTCTTAAATTCCTGGTAGGTATTAACTGTCTCTTTTGATGGCCACACTAGTGCCACCTCTATAAAGAGCAGTAAAAACCTTGGGGTGAAAAGAAAGGTCAGCGTGGTAATGGCTAGGAAGGATTTCAGGTGACTGTATAGTCTTCACCTTAGCGTTGCTTACAGTGTGTATCTCTGCTGCTTCTGAGACGCTTCTCGAATCTTACTGGTCTGAATGGAAACCGAATTTCTGCTCAGATCTTTCGATGGCTCACTTAATGCTGGCATGGAAACAAGACAAGTACATGCAACTTAGCTTTTGCTAGCTCTACTTTTTCCCCCTCACACTTACTCTGATAAAGCATTTTTAAAAACAATCATATCTCTGAGCAGTCACCATTCTGGTAATTAAATGAACTTTTCAGTTTTGTCTCTGGAAATGGACTTCTCATTCTTTCTGAGCATTTTCATGACCTTTTATTGAATATTTGATTTGGTTTGTTAAATACTGCTTACTTTTGATATATTTACTACCAATTTTTTTTTTGTTTTTTCAAATAATTACATGTTTGCAGTTTCGAGTGTTCTGGCAGGGAACCTCTTTTGCTTCCAGTTAATTCATGTCAACCAGCCTCTATGTAAATCCACACTAGTTCACTGTCCTGCATTTTCCTGAAGATTCAGTATTTATTTGCTTCATAAAAAGAGTAAAGTATTTCCTTGTTTTGGACCATATCTAGCCTATATTAATATTGCTGTTCTGTCCTTGCTGCATATTAGGTCATTCTTTTGCCTGTTTTGACAAATAGCTTTGTTTTGGGTTTCTCACTTTTATCCCTGTGTGCTGTTTGATGTCTGAGGCTTATTTTTCTCTTCTGACCTGTTCTCAACTCCCTTCACACCTGAATCATATACAGGCTTATTAAAAAATCTCTTTCAAGGATGCTATTTGATTAAATCTGAAAACATTGTCTCAGACCTGTGATGTATAATATTAATCCTCAGCCCTGTGGAAATTTGACTTGTTCGGGTTTTTTTTATTTGTTGACAATAAATAGTTTCCTTACTTTTTCAGTGATTGCTCTCTCAAAACTGGAAAACAGCCTATCTTTTAATTTTCCTTTGTATAATAAAAATCAAGTGTTTAATCCAGGAGCATGAACTACCACAACAGAACTGAAGGCTTTTAATTTCAGTGACTTCTTTTGTGAAGAAATCTTACTGCATCCAGAAATAGCTGGATCCTGTCCTGTCTGGATCCGGGAAGATAGTTTATGGTGATGTTTTCTGGAATTCTGTTTATTTTTCTTTATTTTTATTTTTCTCAAAGCTTTGTGGTTTTTACCCACATACCCAGTAGTGGATGCATCATATCTATGTTTAAGGAGTTTTCTAAGACTAAATTTGGATTAGGAATAATTAGACTTTAAAAGGGTTATTATCTAAGTAAGTCTAGATTCCTTCCCCCACCTTTCTAGAAATAAGCATTGCACATCTCTCTAATCATTACATAGGTGTAGCTGAGAGTAGTAATACAGCCCAGACATGTCACGGTTTTAGGTTATACCAGATTCTTTGTGGATATGGTATGTGTTCTTACCGCTCAGTGTGTCCGTAACTGTTGAACTTGAAGCTTTTCCTTGGCTGGGATGTCCAAGAGTTTTGTTAGTGGTGTGAACTGGATGACCTTATACAGGTTTTCTTAAGCTCTCTTGTGTAAAAAATATTGTGTCATTGTTCTACAGCTGCTCTGAGAACAAAACTGTTAATTTCGCGGTTGCCAAGGAGGTGGATATCATCTTGTATCCCAAGTTATGCTTGCCTGTGCACTCTGCAATCCGTGCTTTGTGCCCAGCTACCTTTGCCCTCTGCTCGAGTGTGTTGGCATTGATTTGCCATGCAGTCATGGGGAGCGGAGGCATTTTGTGTTTGAACATTGCCTGCAGGACCTGATTGCTGTGTAAGATACCCAGTTCAGGAGGACAGTGCTTAAGATTGGCAGCTGAAGCTTTCGCTGTCTACAGTGTCGGGAGGCTCTAGAAGGGGACTGGGTAGGTTTTATGCTAACACTTGTTCAGCAGTATGAGGCAAAGTGGGTTTTCTTAGAAGGTCTCATCAGCCTTCTGCTGGATGCTTCCATCCAGCTTCCTGTGTTTCCCAGGGCCTGGGACTGAGAACAGCTTATATGAGCAGTTAACACAGCATGGCTGCAGCCCTCAGGCTGAGGAACTGATGGTGGTGGCTGCCACTTCCCTGCGGGAGTTAGAGAGAGCCAAGGTGCTGTTGCAGGGCAGAAGGGAGACTGGGGCATTGGTCCAGTTGTCTGCATTGGGAATTAGCAGCACTCTGCACTCATTTCCTTGCAGTGCTCATCCTCTTCCCTGAAGAAATAGCTGAGCTCCCTCTGGAAGTACAAGAAAGTAGAGAAGTGAGGACAACTAATTGCCTAAGAGACGGGAGAAGCCTGCTGGACACACAGCTGTCAACCAGATTTATGAGTCCAGGGACTGACAATCTCTGTCTAGTTACTCAAGTCCTCTGTGACATGGCATTTGAAAGGCCAGAAGTCTGCAGCAGGTTCCAGTTGTACCTCCCTTCACCTCAGTGCTGTGTATTATGTTATATAGGCTGTATTTCAGCTACAGCACCATTTTTTCCTCCCTAAACAATTGTGCCATCAGCCAGGATTCTTCTGTACTCAAAGTGTTGGAAGGAACAGTTATATTTGTACCTTCCATATGTACTTTGTCTTTAGGTTTTGGTGAAGGCAGTCTTCAGTATTTTTAAATGCTTTGCTTCTTTAATACTAGTCTTTATTATGGATTATCAAGTTGTTAACAAATTTCATAGTAAATTTTAATAGACTACTATCCGATGGCCAGGTGTTCTTATTGGATATTAACTAATCTATGAAATTCGATGAAATCAATTTTGGTGTCAGTTTTTGCTTGGTGTTGAAAAATTTTTCTGTAAACTACCAGATTCTTTTAATTGTTCTTTTAATCTTTTCTGTTGATCTCTGTGTGACTTAGCTGTAAGAAATACATGGTTCAATAAGTGCATTTACACAATAAATTTGGCAGCCTGCCCTTAGTTCCACCACAGGATAAAACCTGGGAGGTTTTACTCACTTTTGTGAGCGATAACACTGTCCTTTTTCTTACAGGTTTACAAGGTGTTGGTCTCTGTTGGCAGAAATGAATGGTTTGTCTTTCGACGGTATGCAGAGTTTGATAAACTCTACAATACGGTAAGCAAAAAGCAAGCTATGAAATCATACCAGAATAGCAGAGTAACGCTTGCCTGCAGTGTTATGGTTTGAGTTAATCCCCTGTTGAGCAGTTTGAGTCAAGATTTAATAACCATAGGAGCCTGATTAAAGGAAATGATGGAGTGGGTTTTTTAAGTTTCGGTTTGTTTGAATTTCAGACTCAAAAGCCACTTATTTGTCACTTCTTTTATAGTTCCTTAGGATCATAGCTTGATGAAACTTCCAGTTTACTTGTTGTCAAAACATCTAAAATGTGCTTTTGTTCATGATAAAAAAAACCACACAATGTCTAGATAGATATGTTTCTCCTAAAATAAATGTTTTCATTTGAAGTACTAAAAGCAATGAACAAATCCTTGTTTCTTAATAGAAACTTTCTAGTCAGTCATTCATGGCAATTCATATCTGCAGTTTCATAGCAGGTATGATTTTTTGCACAAAAAAATATGGTCAATGTTCCAAATAAAATAGGCCCCTTCAGCAGCTAAGTATGGATTTCTTGGGTTTGTTGTTAGAAGAGGATTTTATCCTTTTTATAGAGTGGGCAAGTGGGGTAAATACTTGTTCAGATATGAGTCTGAGTTATGTGTGCTGTGTCCATACCTTCCTCCAGTTCTTCATGTTTAGAGACCATAATTTTTGCTTTAACAAAAGAGGAAATAATTCCCCTCTGATTCCCTTACTAAAATACTACCAGCTGCTTATTTGTGCCTCCCCTTCCATTGTCTGTCTGGGAAGTAGTCAGGCCTTCTCTCTTCTGCCTCCCTGTGCATGGATTTGCTTGTGGCAGTGGTCTCCAAACACAGGCTGAGCTTGCAACTGTTCTACAAGGTTTGAGCTGAAATGCCCCTGGATACCCCATGCTATGCTTTGCCTGCATCTTGCAGGGATAGACCTGTAAGGGATGTGAAAACAGAATATCCTCCTTTCAGAGGGAGTGTTGGTGTTCCCATTCCTTTGCCACATTCTCTTGCCATTGGGATTGGCCTTGCTCTGCTGAAGTTTGTTCAGTGCTGGTCTCTCTAACATGGGCAGAGGTGAGGTCCTGGGGAAGCATAACCAGGAGGACATTTAGTCCAGTTTCTATTCAGTGTAATTCATACAATATAGTACACCAAAAAGAACTTGTGCTGCTAACTGGAAGAAATACTGGTGTTGCTAAGGGAAGAAGAATTGCCCGCTACTGTATTAGAAAACTGCTCTCTTAAACAGGATGAGAGTAAGATTGCTCTTCTGGAGCACTTGAAGGTGAAGTAAATGTAGTCGAGGCTTGACTAGTGTCAGGTTTGGTTTTCTTATAATATATGATTCAGTTGTATACTATCTTCTGGTCAGTTTATCAAGTGTAACAATAATTGAGTTATCAAGTGCAGGATCATAAAATAGATTGTTCACTTGTTTGCACTTTTGATGTAGGGGTAGACCACCTGTGATTTCTAAAGCTTAAAAAATGTCATTTGGACAAAACCCAGATGCCTGTATCCCCAGCCTATCCTAAACCTCATGCATACAGCCCTGTGCAAGCAAGCAAGTAAGAGAAAAACAAACCCAAGAGAGATAAAGAATTGCTGGAGGAAGGAAGAAAAAAGGAAAATAAAAACAACACTGAAATTCTTTTTTTTAACCTGGGGCAAATAATTTTGGCGCTATTGCTCTAGTAGTCCATAAGACGAAGATGAGATGGCCTTTGAATTTAAAAGGGTATGTATTGCAAACAAGCTGCGTACAGATTGTTCTGGGTATGTTCATTTCCCCCATGTGTATGAGCAGAGGAGATGGCATAGCGGAGCAGAATAATAATCAGGTGTTCAAACTGTTCATCAGAAAACAAACAAAATGCAGTTATTTCTAGGTACTTTAATGTCTAAGCACAATCCAATTTTATGTGTTTTGTTTTCAGCTAAAGAAGCAATTTCCCACCATGAACCTGAAGATTCCAGCTAAAAGAATATTTGGAGATAATTTTGATCCTGGTATGTCATCATCTTGTTATTCATTTTGTCAGTTTCTTTATATGAAAATTGATCTATTCCAGCCTACAAGAAGCTATCTTAGATGAGTTTTGCAGCGGTCCTCAAAACAATGACTAAACCAAAGTTTAGTCATGCTTCAGTCAAGAGCAGGAACTAGCGTGGGTAGGTGTTTTACCTTGTGATAGTGAAAAAAGCATTGCTTGGTCGCCCAGTGCCTCTCTTGCACTGAAGGCTATGGCTCCTCCCAACCCTCCTGTATTCAGGATTGTGAGAGATTTTAAACTGTCAGGTGTGATCTCTTTCCTATAAAAGCAAAAGCCAAACCCCAGACTCTTGCTAAAAGTTGTGTAGTCCATTTTAAACTTTCTTTGTGTGACTTCCCCCACCACCGCCTCTGAAAAATGAAATAACTCAAGGATTTATCTTCGAGGACTTTTGAACTCTCTGTATCTAAATGTGCTTCCTTGTACCATTTAGGTGAAAACGAACTTCTTCTGTAAGTGGAACAACAACAGGAAGCCTGTCCGATGTGAATGCGTTGTGCTCCAGTTAGCAGTGATAGGTCCCCATTTAGCTTGCTCTGTACCCAGCAAAGTACTAATGAAAGTCCCTTGTGAAGTGCCTTGAATTAACCTGGGCAGCACCACAGATGAATAACTAAAAAGGCAAATGGGAAGGCCAGGCCATTGCTCTGTGTGTTTGTACTATTCATTCAAGCCATTTTTACTTCAGGATTTTCCTGATGCTCTTTGGACCCCTCTCATCCTCCCCTGGCTTGCTGATGTGATCAGACTGTTTGTAGTTTCATCTCCTCCTGCACCTGTTTCAATTGTTTCATTTTCTCCTTTGCTGAGGAACAAATGGATCCAAAGCTGTTGAACTCTTAGGATGTGTAGGTTTGGGTTTTTGAAAGTTTTTACAAATAAACCTAGTTTTTGTCAGTTACAGTTAATTGTCTGGATCCTGATGTGAAATTATGGGGGTTTTTTGTATTAAAATAATCAAATACAAGTATCCAAGCTCTGATGTTCTCTTCTGATAAAGATGTAAATGATTGCCAAAAGTTCAACATGTATTTTGTCTACAGGGACTTTTTGTTAGTTCTGGTTCCTTTTCTCTGACCTTGGGATTTTCAGAGCTGGCTGAAGACCAGAGAATGCCATGCAGTCTGGTTTGCTGTACAGGCAAATATGCAGGTGGATTTCTGGGAGCCAAATTTAGGAAATTGGAGTTTTAATGGGGAAAAAAACCTCCACTAAAACTTTATTAAAATTATATATGTAAAACAAAGTCCTCAAGCTTGTTTTAAATTTCTGTGAACTACACTGAAATCCTTGAAGCATGAGAAACTAAATAGTTCTCAAGATGTTTCTTGCTGGGAGGCAGGGTGGAGATGGAGCCATGATGCTTATGTAAATAATACTTTTTCTTAACACTGATTTATTGAAGCTTTGATGTAATGTTTCTGCTGGCTCCCGAAACAAGTTACATATTTTACAAATATTGGAAAGGTATTTTACTTCTGTAATCCATCCATGGGTATGCAGCATTGTTCTACTGCATTGAAAAGCAGCAGAGTGAGACTTTTACATCCCTTTATCCAAAATCTACCAAAAATACTGTCATTTAAATTGCCGTTTAAATGCTCCAATTTTATTGGCACTTAGGTTATTTCAAAATTAGTCTCGTTTTTACTTGAAAAACTGGAACAGAAACCAGTCAGAATACAGAACCTGAAAATTTCAGATGTTACAGGTGTTTTATCTTCACCAGCATGGGTAGCTCTGTAGGCTTAGAGTGACTGATGACAATGTACATCTGCCGCATTGAAGCTGCTGATGTTGGTGACTCCCATAATATCTGTATGCAATTTTACCTTCCTGTTAAATGTCAGTAATTGGATTATTAAATACCCTAGGAAGGGTTCAGGGATTGTATCCCTGAAACAATATGGATGTTTTTCTTAATATTTTAAATACAGCTGTTAATTAAAACCTAATTTTAATTTAAAATTCTAATAATTGTCAGTAATCTGTATATGACAGTCATTGGAATGCCTTAAAAGTTAATACACGAGTTAAGTATTCTTTTTCCATCAAATTATTTTTGATATGAGTAATGAAAGATAAGATTATTCCATTTTACACTTTATTTTATATTAGAACTCCTGTTCTAATCCTTTGTTTATCTTTCCATGTTGCTACGGAACAGTTACGTCTTAAGCTTTAGATAAGGGAAGGGATTCTGAGGATTATCTTTTTTAATGTTGGAGATGATGTCCAAAATCTAAAGGACAGTATTTTATTTTGTTATCTTTGATGGCTATATCTGAGTGCCTGCCGGCAGGATGAATTACACAATTTTCCCCCTGCCATACGTATATTATGGAAATATGCTGCTTGGTGGGACTGTTCGTGTAAAAACTTGACTTGTGCAGCTGATGTCAGGTTTTGCCTGTGGGTTCTTGGGGTTTTTGTTTTTGTGGAATCAAGTGCTGAATGGCTCACCTGTGCAACGAAGGCTGCACAGGTTAGCCCGCTGTGGTTACACACTCTTCTTGAAGCACAGGGTGGCACTTCTAATCCACCTGGCTTTCAACATTTTTAAGTAGTGTTACAGAGAAACTGAAATTTAGTCTCTTAGCTCAGTTCAGTGTTTCAAGCTTGTGATTTTCATATGCAGAACCAATCCTGTTCTAAATCAGTCATGGGCCAGTCTAATTTTAACTGCTATTTTAAATCCTAAAAAACCTGAATAAGAAAATAAGTCTTTTTCATAAGCTGACTGATGATTCTAATAAATCTGTTTTTTTCAGATTTTATTAAACAGAGAAGAGCAGGACTGAATGAATTCATTCAAAATTTAGTTAGACAGCCAGAGCTATGCAACCAGTAAGTAGTTTCATTTCTGTTTTATAAGGGCTGTTGAAAAGACATGAGATGAAAAGATATGTTAAATACAAAATTGCAAATTAGATATTTAACCAGAAGATGTATTTTACCTGTTCAGAGCGCTTAAAAAAATAAACTTTATATGGCCGTCCTTCAGGAAAAATGTAAAGACTGAACAGTATAAAAGTGATTTTGTTTTCCAAAAACCAACCTACAAATCAATTTGCAGGCAGTTAATTGATCTTAATTCCAGGGGTGCAGATTGCACTGTAAACTGTTGCTGTGGGGCAGGTGTTTGTTTTGCCAGTGGCTGACTGTTTGAGAGCCCTGCTGTCACTTGCTGCTGCGTTGCTGGCAGTCAGTCACTGCCTGCGTCTTTTATTTTTTTTTATTAGAGCAGTTCATGTGTGCTCCGGAACTCGTTTAAAGCACATTAACCAAGTGGCTTAATTAGCTTGCTGAGATGGTTTGGGATACCCAAGCTGAGCTGCCTAAAGGAAATGATGAACAAGCTTGTACCTAAAGTGTTTCCAGCAGAACTGCAGGTGTGTTCGCCACCACCAGTGGTCAGTGGGAGGTGGTGTAAGGGCAGAGTCAGCTCCAGTTAAAGCTGGAGAACAGCGCTTGGTGCGTGAACTCAGTGTGGGGCAAGCTGGTGCCTTCTCTCAGTTGAAAGCTGTAATCAATTCCAGCTATATCCATGCAGCTTTCTGTGTTGCTTCCACTAGTAAAATGGTAAAGCTCTGTGCCTGGCTTTAGCGTTGAGTAAATGTCTTTAATACATACACTTTGTTTAATGAGCCTATTTGTACAGCCTGTGAAATTGCCCATTTCCCACAGGAAAAAAGTAACTAACAGAGTATCGCTGCAATTCACAGCATGCAGTTGGATTTTCTTTTTTCACAACAAATGAACTATTTAATGTCCTGTCAACCTGAAATATGTGCTTTCTTTCCTTTTTAGATAAAACAAAAAAAGGAGCATTATATATATACTTTTTTTGATTAGTGGAAAAAAATTAGTAACAAAGTCTTTATGGAAGGATACTTTTCCACCAGAACAAATACTATGCGGTTTGTGTTCATGGTGCTGTTCTTTGGAAAATAATAAAAAGCACTTTAATATAACAAATTACTGAAAACTGATCTGTTTTGTTTCATTAGGAAAGGATACTGGTTAATTTAGGCCAATCTCCTCCTCTGGTTGCCAGTATGTCCAATTACCAAATATTTTTGTTTCAAAACATATTATATTTGTACTCCAAAGGTAAAATGGTGCTTTTTTGTTATGGACAGCACAAAATGGTGTGCTTAAAAAAAAAAAGCTTCAAACCTCATACCCACCTGCCTCCTTAAATTTTTGTGAGCTTTTAAAATTGTTTTATGCTCGAATGTAACTGTAGCAGAATCAATGTTCTTTAATATGGCACTTAGCTTGCCTGATCCATTAAACTGGCTTAAACCAGGGTTAAGACATAGGTCTGATAGTCTTTGGTCCTGATGAAAGTATATTCAGTAACAAGCTTATTAAACAGAGTTCTACAATAAAAACAATATATAGGCACCAAAGTTTGTCTTGTGCTGTTCTCCTCCACACTACCCCTAAAGAAACAGTGAATTAAGCAAGAGAAAAAGCCTTTAATCCACAGTTTAGTGCAAAAGCATTTAATTTTGTAGCAATTTCTGTGTTGTTTCTCTTTTAATCACTGCAAGGTGATTGTTTTTCTGAAGTTAGCTTTTACTCTTGCAGTGTTGCATTGCAGCAAATCATATTAATAATTATGTAATCTGTCACCTTTTCTATGTGCCAGGGAATGTTGTTATAGAAGAAATACCAAATCTTTGATCTTGGTGGTTGGGATTTTTTGTAAAATCTGATAGAAGCTGCTAAGGAATATGTGGTGACTGAGCCTTCACAGATAGTCCATCCTTGCTTTCTTAGACTGTTTTGCTGTAATGTGCTAATTAAATTTGGTACTAGGTCAAATAACTTATGTAAAGTTAGTGATGTACAAGGAAGACTTAGTGGGTTATGCATTCTCACAGAACCATTAAGAAATCCACCTTCCACTGCATCTTTTAAGCATTAAAACCAGTATCAGCATGTCATATATTTGAAGTCCTGCTTAGGAAAATTGTTTCACTAAAAGCTTAAGGATGATTCAAGGTGTTCTCATTTCTGGATGAGAATGCACCTGAACATCTGAAGTGAAAGCACAAATGTCAGATTCAGTGTGTCCAAGATGGTAATATTTACATTATTCATTGAAACATGCAGCACTGTGTTCTTACTTTCCTTCAGTGGACTTTTTTTCTTGGGTCTGGCACATTTCTTGTATATTGTATCAAAGCCAAACCTTTTTGCTCAATAAAAAATCCAAGAAGAACCTGAAGTGTGTTGGAGTGATCAGAGAGAGACCCTGTGACAGCTGGTAAGATTTTCCTGCAGTTACTGTCAGGTGGAATACAGGGTGAGATTACTGGCTTAGTCCAAATTCGGAATTAAGTGGACTAGCTTCAAGCTGCATTTCCTCAGCAAACTTACTGTGATAGACAACTTGCTCATATGGGTAGAATGCAGGTGTTCCAAGACAAGGTGGCAGAAGGGATAGAGATCTGATAACGTGTCCCTCTTGCTGACTGATGTCCTTAATAGGAGCTGGGAGTTTGTTCCTAGTGAGCACTGTGAGCCTCCCTAAAACACTACACAACTCCTGAAAGTGGGCTGCTCGCCCCCTCAAATGTAGGCCTTAACTGAAGTATTAATGCATTTAATTGCTGTCTATCAGAACATGTCCAAAGAAAACCTGCTTGAAAAACTGTACAATGGAGGATGCATTAAAGATGTAATGCAGTTAATTTTAAATAGTCCAAAGTAGCTCCTTAATGAGAATGAGAACATTTGCATAACACTTGAAGAGCTCAAGGATGACAATACTCTGCAACCTGTGGGGAAATGAGTTACCAGTTCTGTAAGTGAGAAGTGGAGTCTGAATGTTTTCCTTAGAAGAAAATCAGTCACTATTTTTTTTTTATTTCAAAATCTGATTAATATAAAAGTGAATGTGAAACTCTTGAATTGTAAGATCTTGCAGTCCATGTTAGGGAAAGCAAACCTCACATTACATTATTGTCCTCTTTTAAAGTGGTACTGTACTTTACTGTATTATGGCTTTTTGAACCTTTGCTTTCTGTAAGAAAGGTTATCAGTGGTTTACTTTTTAAGAAAATGTGATGAGAAAAGGGAGGAGCTGGGCACAATTATTTAAATAAAGTGTGTCTTAAATGTTAAGTTTCTGTCACTGGCTATTTTACCGTTTTGCTTTGAAGTTCGTGTGACTTTTTGGGTTTGTTCATAGTTCTGTGTGTGTCCAAAATTTTCATGTGGTATTATATTGTTTTTGCAGGAAGACTAATGCAGGACAAGTATTACATAAGCAACCGTATTTAAGCAGAGCTTGACACCCTTTTGTGTATTTTAGAGATAATCTATAAAATAAATTTATTCAGTCAATCATAAAAATCCAGACAAAACCAACTTTTGCTGGTAGTATATGTGCAATATATATTGAGCATCCCTTTTTAAGTAGTTTTCTCAGTCCTTTTAATTTCATAGATGAGGTTATTTTAGGAATAGTTTCCATGTATTCTAAAATACCTCAAGTTAATCCATGTGAGCTAATACAGCGTAGAAGTCCTATCAATCTGTATAGCATTTTGCATAACATGCTGCAATCTTGCCTAAGAAATTGGTACATTAAACTTTTTATTTTCAATCAGTAGTTCTTTGCAGTGCTTTTAGAATTGCAGATGTGAACAGTGTAACATCTATCAGTTATGATTCTGGCTATTGTGGATTGTGGAGATTGTGGAATACCCTGCAACTGTACAGCAGCCTTTTCCTGTGAATTGATAGTTTTAAGTTTTTCCTGCTGTGAATTCAGTCATGGACAAAGTTACTATAGTAACTATTTGAGATGTATTACAGCATGCTCTATTTAGTCACCCAGTTGTCCAGAATAATTAATGCTGAAAGGTAATTAAGGTCTGTTTTTGTTGTTCTGTCTAGTGAAAAGCATTAACCATAACTTTTTATTCTTGATTTTATGATATCCAAACGTTCTGAAACTTAAATTGTTGCATCAGAACCCAGTATTACCACAGTGTTCAAACCACTGTGATTTTTGTCTTCCTGGCCTCAGGATACAAGACAGATGCTGAAATAGATCAGAATTTGGAGTTCATATAAAATGGGAAGAATTAAACTGAAGTGATGGTGGGAAATTATGTGAACAGTCTTGTTGCTGTGCTTTTAACCTGAAAGGCTGAAGGTAACTGAATCATATTTCAAATAGGACTTAGGAATACAGAATGTGAGTGATGAAGACTGGGAGCCTCAGATAGCATAGGATGTGAGGTAGGTTCAGTAGTGCTGACAGGAAATTACAAGAGCTAGAGAAGTGTCAGAAACAGCTCATCTCTTACTTCTGATCCTCGCTGATCAGAGGTGTGGAGGGTGAAGGGATTGAAAATAGGGAGTACATCTGTTTCTTGCATAAAACTACCCTATTTTATATATTCTAGGGACAGATTAAAAGAGCAGCTCCATAGTAAGCTAGTGCTTTTCTTGTACTGAATGGCTCATGTGGAGTTTCCTATCAGTGACTGCCCTGAGTCCTTCTCAAATAACTTTGTCTCTGAAATGTAGGTAAGATTTCTTCCTCAATAAGAAGGTTGCCTTTTAGTGAACTGAAGGAACTTGGAAGATTCAAATAATCTCTGGAAGTGATTTATACAGGCTATACACGATACCAATTTTTTTAGGAATTAATTTTTCCTCAGCTGTGTTACATTATTCTTTACTTGCACTGTGCTGTGGTTCAGAAAGATGTTACATTCTTTTGAACTGTTGGGCAAGCCTGTCTTCCTGGAAGCAGGTTCTTGGAATTCTCTTACTTTCCCACCTTTCTCTCAGTCCTTGTCCCCCAGCCCCACCAAGACAGAGCTTGAAACTGCTGCTGAAAATATGATGCGTGTCCTTACGTGCTGTGGGAAGCCTGTCGACTCTCTTGCTAATTCCTGAAGCATTTGTGTCCTGCAGCTGACTCTTAATACTGTTTTGACAGTGCCCAGCCAGAAGGAATTCTGAATACAAGATCACCATCTTCTGCTTTAAAGTGAATGGGGACAGGAACATTACTGCTGTGTATCTCTGGAACCATGTGTCTTTCCTTGGGATACAGATGATGTATTTCATTCCCTATTGTATTGGACAATTTAATTAATTTTAGAAAACAAAAATTTAAACTCTTCAGTTTTTTGGAAGAAAGTTGGTTTCTTGATGGTTGCTAGCCAGTTAGAACTCATGCTTTCTTCTGATAATTCTTTAAATGCAGTTCTGCAGTGTTTCCTTCTGAAGTCTTCACATACATATACTTTAACATGTCAAGTTTTTGCAAGTGAAAAGTTTTGTGCTGTATATAACACACTTGGCAGTTGAATTATGTTGCTGCAAAAGAAAATATTGCTTGTACACAGTCCTTAATTACCAGAACTTAAATATAAGACTTTGTGATGAGTAATTCCTCTCTATGCTGCTGTTCAATCCTATGCCCTGTGTTTGTGGCTGAAAGTCATGCAGATAATTGGTGTGCTAATGAAGTTAACTGTGTTTCTAGCCCAGATGTCAGAGCATTTCTTCAGATGGATAACCCAAAACACCAGTCAGATCCATCTGAAGATGAAGATGAAAGGAGCAGTCAGAAGGTAATAAAACACAAGTAGAACAGTCTTCTGAATTTTAGCTACTTGAGGGCAATCTTCTTAGGTGTACTATTTACTGAAAACTACTGGTAGGTTTTGCAATAAATCCCCTCCCTGTTCTTTTAAACAACTCGGTTCCACTGTGAGCTGTAAGCTATTTTTCTGTCAGATGTGAACTGCAGAGAGGAGAAAAAGTGATTGCTGGCTTTGTCTTACTTATTTCCCCCCTTGCTATATGGGTTAAAGAAGCACAACTTTAGTCATAGCTTAGCTGTCAGAGTTTTTGCACTCTATTCAAAGGCTCTTGCTAAGAACATCTGGCAAGGAGCAGGGGAGATTGAATGTTTAATTGTCTTTTTGTTTGCTTGTGTGTTCTTCTTTTTTAAAGATGGGGAGAAATAGAATTCTCTCAGGGGAAAAAATACAGTCTTTCTAAAAGTCACTAAGGAGCAAGGATGGATTTGATTTCATTTCACATAGAACACTGTGTGAGGTCTGAAGTTTCTTTTGTCAAAAAAGCTACTATATAGCTGGATGGATTCTCTGAAAATTAGTTTACAGCCTCCAGAAAGAGTGCTGTTTGAAAAAAGGAGTATTTCTAGGAAGGCAGAAGTGCCATATTTAAGCTTGTCTTCTCTATTACTTATTACTTGGCATAAAGATGTGATATTAATATTTCTCTTCTTATCCAGCCCCTGTTAAAGATGTAAGAGTTGTTTCAGTTCGTGTGTGATCTGCGGCAGACTTTAGTGTGTTCTGAAAGTTTCATTTCCAAAGTCACTAGTTTAAAATACCGGTTTCCTCCTCCTTTGAAAGGTATTTTAAGTAATGTGGAATGATATAAACCGTCTGTGGAAAATTAATGATGTGTCATGCCACAACAAATTCCAAAATAGGAAGAGAGCTACTGCATAATGGCCTGGACCCCATATTTTTGGTGGAAAATTCACCTTATAGTTACTGTAAATGATGAAGCCAAACAATAAGGAAGAAAAAAGAAGCCTTCAAAAAAGGAGACTTTTTTACAGTTGCTCATTTCAGTGAGTAGTGGCATCCAGTGCTGCTGTCAGGCCATTCTCCACTTCTGGAGTACTGGTTTGTGCTGCCTGACAGCCTGTCCCCAGGTAACTTGTATTTGGGTTTATTCTTCTCTGATAAATTCCAGAATCACAATGAGAGTACAAATACAAAATGGAGAAAACCACCTAAATTGCAGCGGCTTCCTCTGCTCCCTGTAATTTACAAATTCTGCCTGGGTGTGTAGTGGTAAGGTTTATGGAATTCCAGGAATTGAGTTATTTAACCTTTAATGTCAGGATAGAAAAGGTTGGTAATGTTTTTCTTGGGGTTGGAAGAATGTTCACTTTTGTGTTTTTAAAAGCACCATGTCTTTCATTAATTACTCTTACATAAACAGTCTGGATTTTAAATTATTGTATTAGTAAGAACTTCGAGAATTTGGAATAAAAGGCAGAAAATATATTTACGAAGCAAATACAGAAAGAGTTAAGTTCTGAATGAGGAACAAATTGTTTATTGAGGTACTCTTCAATTTTTATTTCTGATCTTTTCCTCTCTGAGTGGACACAAATATTTTATCACCTTCATCCTTGAACAGGATGTGTGTAGAAAGAATTTGTGACAAGGTGATGATGGCCGGGTATGTCAGTTCCCAATCTAGATGTTAGATACGTGTAAAATTCTAATGTAACAAGTATAAAAGTATGGATTGAGCAGATTAGTAGAGTATTTGGAAATTAGTATCGGTTGAAAGATAAGAGAGAAGAAAATGTATTACAAGTAAACCTCTTTGTTTCTCCCAACAGTTAAACTCTACCTCACAGAATATCAACCTGGGACCATCTGGAAATCCTCAGTAGGTTTCCATTAAATTGAATTAAATGTAATTCAATTTAATGTAATTTTTAAAATTTAATTAAATGGGATTAGAATTTATTGTAAAATCTGAAAAGTTAGACTGACCTTGGGAGTGGTCCCAAAGCTTCTGAAAACAAGTTTGGTTTATTGCATGGCAAAGGAGCAGCTTGCCTTGTTGGTGCTACAGCCCAGTTACTGCAGTGGTAACTTGTGTCTCTGGTGTGCCCTGCAGAGTTTCTGTTCTCAGTTCTGTGTGAATCTGCTTTTCTCCTCCAGGAGATGACTGCTGCTTTGGGTTTGCTCTCCTCACAGATTTGTTCTGGGCTAGCAGGAGGAAGTGGTTAATAGACTGCAGTAAGAAATGAAATATAAGAGTCCTTCCCTTCAGGGGCAATAAATAGAGGTGTATGGTGATGTAACTTGTTTTGGAATTTGAAAACATGGGTAATTGTTCTGCTGACAGAATTGTATTCAGGAAAGAGTAAGGGAATCCTGGGAAAAACTGAAAGGAGTGGTGATGTGGGAAATGGAAAAACTGAGAGTGAATTCATACAAACACCGAGAAGAGGCAGGTGTTAGGACCTCCCACCTCTTACTGAAATTTAAAACAAGGGAGGATTGGATGGAGGGAAAAATGGAAAAAACAAGAAGGAGTAGATAAGAAACTAGGTCTTTCCTGTCCTCATGTAAGCTTTAGAAGCCTTTTGGACTGCTGGAAATAAGAAATCAGCTCCCGGAGAAGTCATGGAGAAGTGGAGGCTTAAAAATTACAAGAAACTAGACCGTGGAGAATGAAAGAAGTCTTGCTTCTCCTTTACATCATAAGGTTAAACATAGTAAACAAAATAAACTCAGAGGATGCAACTTGAATATTTTTCTTAGAGGAAAATGGAGTTGGAAAATGAAGAGGAGTCATTGTGTCTGAGGACAGGTCTGCAGAAGCTGTGCTGGGTGGAACAAAGAAAAGGAGAGTGCTTACAGGCTGTTGTTCTTACTTTACAACTCGAGTGCTACACTACACTGCTGTACAGCTATAAGACTTGTAATTTCTACCCAGATGACCTGTCTCCTTCCTAAATATCTTTCAGTGCTAAACCAACAGACTTTGATTTCCTGAAAGTTATTGGGAAAGGCAGCTTTGGCAAGGTGAGCTTTTATTCCCGTGTCTTATGGTGGTGCAAGGATGCTCGCTGGTTTCTCGTGCACAGTGACTGGAGACTTGGCCAGAGGTCCCAGCAGTGGTGTCGGTCTAGAGTGGCCCATAAACTGTTCTGTTGGATCCCCGTTGCTGCTGCTTTGTGGCCCTGCCGTTTTTTCCCTGGTGCAGCTGTTGGCTGCCTCAGCCACTTGTTGGGTTAAAAAAGGGAGATTTTCCCTTTCTCGCTAAGAGCAGTTGGGATCCTCTGTTTCCCCCAGGGAGGAAGGGAGGTACCCCTATGCTCATGCAGCAGCTGGAGTACAAATTGTGCTTTTCCTCTTGTTGTCATGAACTATTTTGCAAAACCGTTGATACTGTGGAGCAGTGTGAGCAACAGCACACTGACAAGTGACTTAAGTACTGATATTTTACGAAGATGCCAGAGAGAATCCCTCTTGAAGTCTCAGTTTCCAAATTATTTTTTGTGTTGTCTTTCATCCAATTCTTTTTAAAATTTATCCCCAAAAAAGCTGAAATAGATCTTGATGGAGATTTAGCAGGTCTTGGAAAATAAATGTTATAATTCAGTCTTTCATGATACCACTATCGTGATAAATTTTTACTGAACTGTAAGCTCACTCTGTTGGCAATTACATTGTTGATTGACTGTATTAGAAGCAAAGAAACTGTATTGTGAAAAAATAGCATGAACACTTTCCAGTTATGCTGAAATGATAAAATGTTACTAATAGTATGTGAACTGCAACAATCACATTTCTTCCTTTTTTTGAATTTCACAGGTTCTTCTTGCAAAACGAAAACTGGATGGGAAATACTATGCTGTCAAAGTGTTGCAGAAAAAAATTGTTCTCAATAGGAAAGAGGTTAAGAGAAAGTCTTTTTCCACCCACCTCTCTTGTTTTTTTCCCTTAATTACAAAATCATTCTTGTTTACTTATTGATCTCTTACTTCTTGCAGCAAAAACATATTATGGCTGAACGTAATGTGCTTTTGAAAAATGTGAAACATCCATTTTTGGTTGGATTACATTACTCATTCCAAACAACAGAAAAGCTTTACTTTGTCCTGGATTTTGTTAATGGAGGAGAGGTATGTGGTGGTTGTGTTTGCATTTTAGTCTGTCTATTCTGCTAATTCTAGGTGGGAGGAGTGAAATGATCCCTTACAATGGGCTGTGATCAGCATTCTCCCAGTTTTGGAAATCCTATTATTATCTGCTGTTGCTACAGATTTCTGTAGCTATTTGGACCCTGTTCCTGTTCTTACTGACAACTTCAAATTTATTCATGCCTGTCAGATATTTTACAGTTATATAAATATACCTTTTTTACAAATTTATCTTATGTTTACATTTTTCACTATGTAACACTGTCTTCCTCTTGCATCTACATTAGCTGAGATGCTGATATTTCAAAAGGAGAAGGAAGGAAACTGACAGCTGAATTTCTTACGTTGTGTCAGAGTTGGGACAAGATGGGCTTTTATTTTGTCTAATGTACTGTCACCTTACTTAGACTGTATTAGCAAAATCCTGGTTTGCTCTGCTCTGAATTGTGGCCAGAACTTAGTTTTGTATTGTTTTAGGCAAACTAAAATACAGATCGAAACTGTTTTCAAATTTGAATGGAAAGCTTGGAAAGCTAGGGTGGCTTTTTATTTTTCCTAAACTTTGTAGGCAGAAACCAGAAAACTTCATTTTTCTTAAAATCTTTACAAATTGAATGTGTAGTATAGTTGAATCTGTATGTTTATGATTTAATCTTTGTCTAGACTTTTGTATCTGCTCAAATTACTTGCAGCCAGACAATTCTCTGTAGTAGAGAGAATTGGTAGATCAGCTTGGAATATACATCTCACACAGTGATCTACATCTAGGTTATTTCAGAATAAAATTCTATAAATAATTATGCACATCTTTGAATACAAGCATTTACAGAAATGAAAGATGACTTATTTGACACCAGGTTATATTTTGCGTGGAGGCAATCTTGCATGATTTAGTCTTGCCAACTTCTATTCACAGCTTAGTGATTTACTCTAGTTTCTTTTGACTAGTCCTGGTTTTAAGGCAATGTGAATAACCTATCCATCTGAGCTACAAAAGAGAAGCAGGGAAGAGAGTAAAGTAACAACTAATTCATCCAGTAAAACCAATTTTATTTCATCGTACTTCTTTTTTTTAAAGTGGACAATAAAATAAATTACTCTTCACTGTAAAATTATGTGCTATTAACCTGGTTTGTTCTGTCTGTGTAATGTTCTTATTTCCTATTTGCATATTTACAGCTGTTCTTTCACTTACAAAGAGAACGTTCCTTTCCTGAGCACAGAGCCAGATTTTATGCTGCTGAAATAGCCAGTGCACTGGGCTACTTACACTCCATAAATATAGTGTACAGGTAAGTTTCTGAGATGTATCCTTGTCCTGCGGAAATTCAAAATAGGACAAATTACTAAATAAAAAACTCTACAGGAAATCATCTTAGAGGAAACCTGAGCGTAACAATTTCATCGGAACTTGAAGCTTTCAGCTGAAGAATAATAAAACCCTTCGCCTCTAACGCTCTTGTGACTGCTGTTTTGATTTACTATCTTTTCTTTTTTAATAGGGATTTAAAACCAGAAAACATTCTCCTAGATTCACTAGTAAGTATGCAAGATTATTTCTGGGTTTTGTGTTCTCTCAAAAAATTGACACTTCTGTGTATTCACGTTGAGCATGTTCTCTTTTTAACATATCACTCTTTCTTAAATAGGGTCATGTTGTGTTGACAGACTTTGGACTTTGTAAAGAAGGGATTGCAACTTCTGATACCACTGCAACTTTCTGTGGGACCCCAGAAGTATGTTGACAACTTCCATGGGTTTTTTTATCAGTCATTAATGACTCTTGACTATTATTAATATTTGTGTAACTGGAAGGTCAAATACTGTGTTTTGTACTGGTGGGAGGTTTGCATTCTTGTAACAAGCTGAAACCAAACCAAAGACAAGCTCCCTACAGGATCTATTTGTTGTTCTTTTTACTAATATGCAGTGTCCACTGCTTGCTACCCACATGGCCGTACCTCATCTCTTCCTTCCTCTGTTTTTCCAGCCCTTTTTAAGTACCATTTTCTCCCATGTCTCCTAACTGCTGGGTAGACACAGGGCAGCTAGCTTGTGTAACAGCTGCTACAGATTTGTCAATATGAATCTACTTACCAAATCCTGCCCTTGGTTCTTAGTAAGTTTTTAGGGAATTAATATCTGTGACTCAAGCAAATTACTGCATATGCATGAAACTTTGAACTTGCTGACTGAGTTATTGAACACTGAGACGACACTGGAAAATTTAGAACGTGGAAGGCTTGAACATGTATGAGGGATTCACGGAACAGAGGATTAGAAGCTTTAGTAATTTGATAAACATACTTTAAATTACAGGAAAGACCTTTGAAGGCAGTGACGGATGAGTGAGGTGTAGTATTTAGATGAAAGATTTCATTATTAGGAAGCAACTTTTCTTGAAAGTGTTTACTGTGAAATGACTAAACCCTGAGTTTTATCCATGCTAGCCTAATTCTCTAAAGTACTTTTTTTTTTTTTTTTTAAATTTTAGTATCTTGCACCAGAAGTCATTAAAAAGCAGCCCTATGACAACACAGTAGACTGGTGGTGCCTTGGTGCAGTTCTTTATGAAATGCTTTATGGGCTGGTATGTATCTGATATGTAAAGGTTGCTTTCCTCCCTTCTCCGCCTTTATTTAAAGTAACCTTTGAGTGTTGTTAAAGATGCTAACTTTTTCATAATATTGGAATACTCCATTTAAGCCCATTAACAGATTGTCTTGTACTTACATAGCACTTGGTTTTGTCTTTTGGATTTTACTTTGCCTCTTGGTGTCTGACAGTTCATGGAAAAGCAAAATCGTAGACATCAGTAAAGTCAGTAGTCATCACTTTGAGGGACTGTGAGAGTAAACTGAATCAACAGTGATAATACACAATAAAGAAAAAACAGCTTATAACTAAAATTTTGTCAACTATTGCAAAAAATAAAATTAAAATACTTTTTTTTACTTAGATACCCCATGTTTGGATATCTAGCTTTTGACAGCATTAGAACAAAAAAATCTCGCTATGCTTCTTCTAGTCATATGTAATTACTCCAGTAAGAATCTGTTCTTCTAGTTTTCTCAAGTTGTGTCTCCTCCCATAGGACCTTAAATAGGGAGATGGATTTGTTTTCCCATTCTCAGGTTCTTTTCAGGCAAGTTCAGTGGGAGCTTTGAAGCTGAATGGCATCTATGGCTACTTAGGAGTGTGAGAACACGTTAGGAGTAGAGGAGGCGGGTGGTGGGAAGTTATCAAGTGTAAAGTTCTGGCAGTGGTGGTGACTGAATTAGAAGTTAGCAGTGCATGAAGAGGAGATTTCTGCTTCACTGCTAGCAGCTTGTATGTCTTAGGGAATCATTTACTCATCATACGTAACTTATGAAGCAGCTTTGCATGTGGCTTCAGATTCATGTAGAACTTGTATTTTTTTAGCCTCCTTTTTACTGCCGTGATGTTGCTGAGATGTACGATAATATTCTTCATAAACCCCTGGTTTTGCGCCCAGGAATCAGTCTTACAGCCTGGTCTATCCTGGAAGAACTTTTGGAGAAAGATCGGCAAAGCAGACTTGGAGCAAGGGAAGATTTTGTAAGTAATGTCCTCATTTATCAAGCCCTCTTTCATTTAAAGGGACTCATCAAATTAATGGGCACAGCACAGGATTAATAGTTGGAGATAGAGATTGCATTCCTTCATCTGTCTCTGCTTTCCTCCTTTTTATTTCTTCAAGAAAGACACCAGTGGAGTCTGTCCCTAGAAGTTGCTGGGGATAAGAGAGCAGTGATTCTTGTGGGGTATTTTGAGCTTAGTTGCTGCTGAACCTGCCAGCAAAGGAAACACAGTGGCTGGTGTAGCAGTCGCTAAAGTGCACAGAAGCAGGTTTCACTGTTCATGGTGAAACTGGGAAATAATCAAAAGAAAAGTCTCTCGTGTGGCAATACTAGGTAATGATTTGGAAACCAGTCTTCAGGTAAAGAGGAACACTAGTTCCATGCAAACAGCAGCTTTTTTTTAGCCTTAAAATCATGGCAACCATTTTCCCAGTGTGGCAACTAAACCTTTGTTTGCAGAAAGTTGGTGTGAGAAAGTTAGAGGTGTCTTCAGAACTGTGCGATGAGGAATGATCTAGAGGATGTACTCCATTCTGGTAGTGGTGGGATCTTCATAGTCTTTGGGTTGCAGTCCTTATCTTAGTCTGTTGACCTTGTAACTGAGTCAGATGAAAGGATTTAGCATAGCTGTTTGCCGCTTCTTAAATAGTAAGTATATTGCAAAGTTGTTGAAGCAGCAGTGCTTTGCTTTACAAAAACTAACAAAACTTTAAGGCAGGAACAGATACTAACAGAAAACATTCTTGCCCTGTTGTAGATTTCAAGGTTGTTGATTTTAGGGCTTTGTCTTGGGGTGACTTAAAAGCAGAAAGTATGATCTGAAAAGGAAAACTGTTTATAGAGGCAGTCTAACAAATTATACTTGCTGTTTTTACCAACTACAGCTTTTATGGCAAATTAAATTGTGAATAAACAAACTGATAAGGACCTGCACATAAGAACTTCCCTATGTGCATGTAGTATGAAGTAATATTTACTGCAATGCACAGGATGGAATTGTGAAATATCTTTTTTGTTTGCTGCAGCTTGAAATTCAAAAGCACCCGTTCTTCGAAACTCTCAGCTGGACTGATCTTCTTCAGAAGAAGATTCCGCCACCATTTAATCCTAATGTGGTAGGTGCCTGGGGCGGGGGATGTGGTGGTGTTAGTGTTTGCATCTCAGATCACACATCACAGAATATTCTGAGTAGAAGGGGAGCCACAAGGATCATCAAGTCCACCTTTTAAGTGAATGCCCCATACAAGGCCTGAACCCATAAACTTGGCGTTCCTAGCACCATGCTCTAATAAACTGAGCTAATCTCCCTAAGAGAGACTTTTTTTCATATTTTTTAGGTTTATCAGATCATTGAGAATGTAGGATTTGGCCAAAACTCCAACCTAAATGAAAAAAACACAGCCTTTTAATAGCTATTTTCAGAGATGGAGTGGTGTGCTTCCTTAAATTTCTTTTACTTAAATAGAAAAGAACAACAAAATAGCCTTGAGAGTTAAATTTGGAATCTAAAGGACAAACACAAGTTTAAAACACTGTATTATTATGATGACTGACAGATCCTTCTGTTTTCTAGGTTGGACCAGACGATATTGGGAATTTTGATGCAGTGTTCACAGAAGAAATGGTCCCATACTCAGTTTGTGTTTCTTCTGACTACAACATTGTTAATGCTAGTGTCCTAGAGGCAGATGATGCATTTGTTGGATTTTCTTATGCACCACCTTCCGAAGATATGTTTTCCTAGGAAGTTAGAAGTGAAGAGTGGTTTGGAAGTCCTGGGTTGAACTGAAATGTTAGGATTATGGACACATTCCAAAATAGCGTAAATAGTGCCTCGTTTTGTATGTAGGTTTGAAACCTATGAACAAACTTTCTCTGCTGTATAGGAGGAATTTGGGCATTTTGGATGGCTTTCTTTGGGGTTTGAACTGTTTGTTCCTGCTGCAGAAAATATTTTTAAAAACCTTTAAAAAGCATTCTCTACATATTTTTTAAGCAAAAACACTGACTGTTCTCCTCAGTCCCTTCAAGTTTACATTCATACCTATCTAATTTGGCTGGCACAAACAGCAGCAAATTTAGTAAATTTATAAATGCTTTTGTACTTATTTACAGTGACTTTGTGCTTGAATTGTAACTATGCAACTTGTCTTTTGTATATCCTGGTTTAAAAAAAGGTAAATGTTTTCCCTGTTACCGGTTTGGAATATGTGTTAATTTACCTGTCAGCACTTAAATGATATAAGTTAAGGACCAATATTCTTAAAGGACTTCTGCAGAATGCAAACTTGGTCACATGAAACTGGATTTTTGCTCTCGCACTTGCTGAAGTACCCATTGACTCCAGTGGATTATCTGAGGTATGGGGGATTACTCAAAGCAAGGACAGAACAAATTAACTGGATTGATTTGATAACATTACTTATTATGTGTTCTACTTTTCTTTCCTCCCTGAGCTAAGTATGTCTATATTTCAACTACATTAAAAATATTTTTGGTTAAAGCTCTGCTTCTCCAAAGATCTAATATGCAATAATCATGGTTACTTTAAAAGTAAGTCAATTAGCTTTGACATTTTGGGGGTGGGTGGTGAGATGATCATGCCAAATATTAGGGATTTTTCTCACAAATTGGTAGTTTAAAACACTCTTATGTTCCAAATTGACTGTATTTCAGCATTCATAGCTACTTGTCTTTGTGTTCCAGTTTGCACCATTTTTAAATCTTCACTTGATATTGGGGGGAAAAATGTAAATTACACTGATAATTTTAAAAATGTGAAAAGCTGTTGTATTTCCCATAACATACACGTGTATGGACAAACAGATAATTCTGAACAATTTCTGTTTAAGGAAATTTTTTTAAACAATGCAAAAATCGACTGCAGTTACAGTATATAAAAGGCATATAATGGTAGTAGTTTTATTATATATCTTACTTGTAAATAACAACTTATTTTTGTCTGTTACTCCAAAAATGTTCAGTGTTTTTTTGTTCATAAATACATTCAGTTAAATGCCTGGATTTGAGAGAAGTCTGGTAAGATACTGATCCATCATAATGATACATAAATTGAATGAATGTTACATAAATTTCAGTATCTCAATCACCTTGGTTTTGACAAAAGAAGCAGTTAAAAGAAATACTCTTTATTCTGCTTCAAGATCAGATAAGGATTGAGAACCTAAGGGGAAAGAGTGTACCAAATCATAATTCTTTTGAAATAAATGTTGTATCAATACATTAGAAAAGTGGAAAGTAAAGCAGGATTCCTTGCTTATCTCAAGGAGTATCTCCTGGAGCACAGTCTCCTGCATAGTGGTGAAGTAATGCTTAGCAGTTGCTACGTGAGGTTTTGGAAGGAGTGACTGGGTAAAAAGTGAGAATTGACATTGGCACGGGAGGAAGGAAAGAACTGTACCATTTGTGGGAGCAGAATGGTGGCTTTGCACTCATTTTCCATAGTTCTCTTCTGCAAGAATTGGAAATAGCTATGTGGCTGTTCAAGACACAGCAACTACCTGAATAGTTTTCTTGGTGTTAAAATAATTTGGAAGCAACAACCCCGGTGTTTATTGGTTTGGGGTTTATTTTTAGGGGGTTGGTTGTTTGTTTTGTTGTTTGTTTGTTTTGTTGGTTTTTTTTCTTTTGTTCTTTTTGTTTATTTAATTTTTTTTTAATACGACTTTCTGATGGACTGGAAAACAGAAATTGATGGTATGAAAGGAAATATCTGTTCTCATACTGAATATTTAGTCTGTATGCTCCTGAAATTATTGTGAAATTATATGGCTACTGTAACTACCTTCTCTTTATGGCAAGGAGGTACAATGCTGTACAGAGATGGGAAGGAGAGGGAGTACTTCAGAAACTGTTGTTGTGGGAACTAGCACCCTTTTAAATTTTTGCCTTGTATTCCAAGATGTTCATACCTAGCCACCTGATTGGATGAGGGGTTTTGATTTTTTTTCTTTTTTGGTCAGAATTCAGGGGTTCTTTCCTTTTAAAAAATGGTATGGCAGTGGCAGTTCAAGTTATTTCTGGGAGAGGAGCTTAATAATTGCTTATTAAGCTTTTCCTTCAGCAGACTCTGCCTTTTTGGCTAAAGTGTGCATGTGTTCAACACATCACTTGCAGTACTTAAATTCTTTGAATTAAAGGTTAACAGATTGTAGAATATCAGGCAGTAAAGCCCCACAGTATTTCTGTACCTAGTGCTCTTGTTCCACATCTCCGTGCATCCCATGAGGATGGTTTCCAAAGTGAGACGTGCGTTTGGAGTGTCGTAGCTGCCTCAGCCAGGGCTGAGCTGAAGAGTGACATCTGAAACACTTTGGAAAGCCTAGAGAGGAGAGTGCACCTGCACAGGAGCCACCTGAGAAGTAATAAAGGGAGGCAAAATTTGCCTTTTTGTGACTAGTGCAGGGGGGTTTGTTTTGCCTGTCTGTAGCGAAAGGGGATTGTTCCTCCCCTTCCAGAGAGGGAACCCGAGCACCCCATGAGGAGCAGGCCGTTCCCCGGTACTGTGGAGGCCGGGGAGCGGTGCTGCTGTTGTGGTCTCCGGTCTCAGCCTGGGAGGGGAACGAGAGAGACCACCCGAAAAGATGGACTGACTGAAAGGCACGGTGGTTGTAAAAATGTGAACTGAAACACGACACAAATAAGAGTTCGGAGGTGCTCTCCCGGAGAGGTAAGTTTGGGAGTGGCTGGCATGCAAAAGGCAAGCAGTTAAATATGCAGTATGTATTAATAAGAGAAAATGGTTCTGTGAGTACGTTGCCTCAGAGCCATGTCCCTGCCCATGGGTGAAGGCAGTAGCTGTGTGGGGCCGAGTCACCGGTCCCGGTGGTGGCCGCGGGGCTGGGACAGCTGTGGGTGTGGAGTGGGCTGGGAATTGCCTTTCCCGAGGATTTGCCCTGACCAGGGGCTCTGCCCCCGCGCCGCCGGGCGGGGG
>VWPU01010539.1:0-11240 GCA_013398955.1 Callaeas wilsoni
CTGATCCACAGCTGATCCATAGCCGATTCATAGCTGATTCACAGCTGATCCACAGCTGATCCACAGCTGATCCATAGCTGATTCATAGCTGATCCACAGCTGATCCACAGCTGATCCACAGCTGATCCACAGCTGATTCATAGCTGATGCACAGCTGATGCACAGGTGATCCACAGCTGATGCACAGCTGATCCACAGCTGATCCCCAGCAAGGCCAGGGATGGCTCCAGTTAGGGGCAGGCGTTGCTGAGTCGCCTGCTTTGCCTGCTGCGTTTGTGTTTTCAGAACTGAACTCTGCTTCCTGAGTCTCTGTGCCTGCATGGGAGAGTCGATGTTTTCATTCTCTAAGTACTTGCTGAAATGGCATAAATAGTGAGGCACAAACACTCTCAGCTTGCCGAAGCTGGAGAACAGCAGTACAAACTTCCACTTATGTGACACTTCAGAAATGCGAGTTTGGGGCCTCAAATGGAGACAGACAGAACCGGCTAAAAAGTCATTCCCAAACCACAAGCACTCCACTGAAGGAAGAGGAATAGACTTGGCAGACAAAACAAACAATGCCGAGTGTGCTGTAAAGCCCAGCGCCTTTCTTTTTATTTTTCAACTCATCTGGAACACCAAGGAGTGATTTATAGAAAGGATCTGTAGCTCTCACATCCCTACCTTTTGCTCTCACAGCCATACCTAAAGCAACCTTTTCCCCCAGCCTGCTTTCTCCAAGTTGTTTTATCTGCTGCTGGTTTTCATTGAGCTGGCACTGGCACTTTGCAGAAATGTGGAAGTTCCTTTGGAGCAAATTTTTTTAACTCTTGAAGACCTGTCTGTGCAGCAGTCATTCCCCTTGTACACCTTTCCTTCTCGAAACTATATTCCAGCATAAAAGTGATTCATCCAGACTGGAGTTAATTATCCTGGGGGGGAAAAAAAAACCGACTTAAAATTCCTTTAGTGTGCTATGTTTATCCTGGGACTTAGACCAGACCAGCACAGCAGAATTGGCAGCACAGAGTTATGAGTGATGGGAAGCTTCCCGTGCAGACAAGCCTCAGACACGTGGCCCCAGCTGCCAGGTTTTATAGACACTCCTGACAGCCAGAAGAAATCTCGTTTCTCAAGCACTGCCAAGTTCCACACTCACTGAAATCCGAGGCTTCCCCTGCCTCAACAGGGCTTTTCTTGAAGAAACACATCTCCTCTGCCAGGTTTTCTGCTGAAGAGGCACCTGTGGGGAGCAGGGCAGTGCTGTGCTGGTTTTTATGTTTTCCAGAGGCCACTGAGCATCGAGCCATTGCACAAAGGCATCGGAGGCTGAGTTATGGCTTCTCAAACTCGGGCAGGAAGAAGTTCTTTTGCAGTACCTCAGGTAAAGAGCAGTGCAGCAGAGCTCGTTACATTGATGGTCCTTTACTCTGACATTTTGATTTCATTTAAAATTCTGTTTAAACTTTACTTCTAGATGGTAGTGCTTAAATTTTTTATTGGCAGGCTGCTTGGAACTAGTCCACCCAATTTGTTTTCCTTCTGTGGATTGGCTGACAAAAACACAAAAGTAAACAGTAGCTTGGAAATCAGCTCTGAAACTTTAATGAACCTGGGGACTGACAGAGGAAGGGGTTCTCTAGGAGAATTCATCTCTGGTAGTTCCATACCTCCTTTCTCGCTTGGAAGTTGAGTCAACCAACCAAAACCATCAAGATTAAGTATCCCATATTTAGGTAACCTTTGCAGGGTCTGAGAAGTCTAAGCAAAGTGCTATGCTTTTGTAAATGTCTGTTTGCTGGTGGAATGATGTCTACACGTGCACTGTAACTCCTGGAGAGTTAAAAATCAAAGTATCTTAACAAATGTTGAGGGTGGTTCCAGTAATCCTTGACGTCTAAAGTTATCACAGGTTTAGCTATACTGTGTTGAATATTAACAACAAAAATGGTTATTTCTGCCCAAGTTAAATATGTTAGAATTCCACTATTAGATCAATTTAGTGATTGTAGGGAATGACGCCAGGGTTTAACTCGGTCCGTTCTAAATTGCAAAGGATGTAATTTTCTCCTGAGGTATGGGCAGTGTAATCAGATATTCAGGTTGCTTTGTAATTTGTTCAAAACACTTGAAGCCTAAGAATGGCACCCTCAAATCTGATACAGGGACAATTGTACAAATACACTGTAAATGGAAGGTTGTTATTGTAGAGAAGAAAGAATTAACTGCTCAAAGAAATTGTACTGATCTTCAGAAGTTTGTATTTTGTTTATCTGAAGAGTTATTACCTTGAATTTCATTTTGTTAAATAGACTTTGGTCTTTAAAGTGCTTCACATTTATGCTAATAAAAGGCATAATTTTTAAACCTACAAAATGCAAACCTGCTTTAAGCGTGAGTCTCTCCTGAGCTGCTCTGTGTAATCCTATAGGCAGGGAATTTCTAAAACAAATACCTGGGAAGGAGCAGCCCTTTTTGACAGGCACATTTGTGAGGCACCAAGGCAGTTCTTTGAGAAATTTCCTCTGAATTAAGTTCAGCTGTTCTCACTGCAGGGAGATTTCATTATTCATTTAACTCTTTTGGGAACAAAGGTACAGATCTAAAAATCCTTACCCTGAAAGATGCAGCAGTCCCTCAAATGTCTTTGCTTGTTATGTATCCCTAGATCAGCCCTACAACTTTAACACAGAGGACCAAATCTATCCCACGTGTGAGTCTTTCAAATTCAGGGAAGCTATGCTGAGGCTGAACTTGGCTATCAACAGCTTCTTAGATCTAAATATCAGGGTCATTGCTTAGATCCTTTGGTTCTTGATGTAGGTGTCTTACAGCTCATGAAAGGAGCAGGGCTATTTAAATATTCAGGGAACAAGCAGTGCCTGTGAGAGCAGCAAGGGGCTTCTTCCTTTCAATGGTAAAGGGGCCAGAAGTTCCAAATGTAGGGAAGGGAAGGAGGAGAAAAACCTGCTGTGGAAGAGGTAAAAAATGGCAAAATGTAAAGGCAGACGTTTCAGGAAGACAAAAGGAAAAAATATCAAAAGTGTCTATTACTTAAAGTCTAGAAAAATTACCTTTTTTTAAAACAGCAAATTGTAAAATGGTGCAGTAATGCAAAATCCCAAAGCTTCACCTGGTCACTGTGGCCCCATTTCTGGTTAGGAGGAGCCAGAACTCATTTTCATACTGTTCAAACCTGAGCTAGCTTTTCAGTTTTTTTCCCTTCCCCTTCTCCTCAAAGGATGCTTCAAGTTATGGATTTAGTTTTAGTATTTACACACAAGTATGGGAAAAAGAAATAATCAAGGTCATATTCTTCCTTTCATTACCAAATGATTATTCCTGTGGCTTTCTACACCTCTGGCTAAGCGGGAAGAGTGTCCACGTCTCCACTGTCTGCGCTTCCTGCTGATCCATCCCAGCGTGTGGGAGGGAGCAAGTGGCTGTGATCAAAAGAAGTCCAGCCTGAATACATAGAGAAATAAAGTGGATTTATAGTTCCCTTCATAAGGACGTATCTGAGGAAGGCTTTGTGCTTTTAATTGAGTGAGCATCTCCCTTTGTACCAAGGCAACTTTTATCTACTCGAGGAACCTCCTTAATTTTTTTTTTTTTTTTTGTTCAAAATGCAGCTGTGGAGCCTTAGAGGCTGCAGCATTTAGAGTTCAGGTTCTGCCTTTTCAGAAAGTGTGGCAGAGCTGTTTGTCTCGTGGGCAGAGACAAATGGGGGTGGCTCTGTGCAGTGCCACACTGCGGGACACGTCTGTGGCAGCGCTGGGCACCCAGGGCTGCCGAGGCATTCGCTGGGCTTGGATCCATTGTCAGGCAGGTCTGGGTGATTTTTGCTCATTTCTTAACTTTAAATATGTGATTTCCTGCCATGGAGGCATTTACGGCGTTTTTTTCATTGAAACTTTTAAAGTGAAACTTCTAAAATTGCATCATTGAAACTGTCAGGCCTGAAGAGCCCCAGGGAGAACTTTTCCTTCAGCAAAATCTTCCCTACTGCAGGGAACCACTAGCAGGTGTAATATATTTGTCAGATGATCACGTCTCCCTCAGGGTTCTCCTGGTAGCAGCCGTGGGGCCCTTCAGTACATGGAGAAAGGCAATGAAATGCTTGGTTTCCTGGGAAAGCTCAGCTCTGCGTTGTACAGGCAGCTGCCCAAACTGGGCCCCCATCCATTAGGTGTGCTGAGGTTCTGGATTTGCTCTTCCTCAAAGCTGACGTCCTTTCCTTGCCTCAGGGCTGGCAAATGCCACAGAATGTGTGTTTGGAGGCAGGTTATGGTTGCAGTGACCCAGACTAGCTTGGGTGATTCAGAATGGGTTCATTTCACTGCACCGGACTCTGCCTCAGAGGATAGGTTCAAAGGAGGGTCCACAGCATAAAAATTCTTAACCCCTGAGGTCACCTGTGCGTGCCTCCTCTCTTTGTTTCAGAGATTCAGGCCTCTCACAGGACAGTGTGTTTCAAGATTATCTTGAGCTGTACTACCATTTGTAACTTAGGCTGAGTTCCTCCCCTGAGATGTTTCTATTAGTTCTTTGTCACGCGTGTCACCTTTGGATTGGCTGTCTCTGTTATACCTCTCTCACTTTGTAACCCTATAAAAACGTGTAACCAAAGAGTTAAGGGGTCTTTCTGTGAGCTCCCCTTCAAGAAAATAAACTTGGATTAAAGCTACAGAAATTCCAACTCTTTCCTCCTTGTCTTTGCTCCTGCCAAACTAAAGCCCAGAGACTGCTTGTTGCAAACGGCTTGGGGCCAGAAGAGCCCCTGTCTGGAGCAGAGCCGCTCTCCTGTGAGGGTGGCTGCCTGGATCGACAGGCCAAGGCAGAGCAAAGCAGCAGGCAGTGCGGCAGGTTACAGGCGCCTTGGAATTGCCCGAGCTTCACTGACCGGTTTGTCATCGTGGTCTGAACTAACCAGGCTGGGCTTTTGGAAAGACTACATTACTTTCCCTTACAATGCATCTATAAATGCTCTTGGAATTTAAGACTGGAAAGTCATGAAATTGCTCAAGTCCATTTCAGTTGCTATTAAATAGGTTGTTTGTATTGTTTGTAAAAGTCTCCAGAACTGCCTCATCTTTCACAAGGACATTTATGGAGTGGTTTGCTGTATTTGAAAGGACAGAGCTTTCCAAATTCTTCCAAAGCAACCATCAGTCTCTGAACGGACTTAGCATCTACCAGCATCATTGAAACAGAAAGAAAACAGTATAACCCTGTAAAACCTGTCCTGAGTATCGCAAAGTCCCCCGCAATGACGTTGTAAGCAGATGCACAGACAAAAACTGTTCTGTGGCCAGCAAAGTCCTCTCTGTGCATTAGGAGGCAGAACAGCGAGCTGTGCTCTTGACCTCTGAATAAATACGCTCCTTCTCCAGAGAGCGTCCTTTTCATCACAACCACATCAGGAAAAGTTCCCTGAAGTACTTACTTCTGAATTCAGTTTGTGCTGACTACAGCTCTGTCACACTTTACACACAAAACATATGTTAGTACATTCCAGGTTTTGGCATGGAAGCCCTTATGGAGCAGGATTTTAGGCTGTTGGTTTGTTTTATAAAACCAGCCATCCCTCGAGACGGAAATAGGAATTTTCCCAGTGAGTCATGCTGGCAGGTGAGCTGTGCAGCCTGTGCAGTTTGTTGTCCCATGACAGTCTGCATGCAGCACGACCATGAAACGTGCATATGACGCTGTAAAGTTGAGGGAAAAGAGGATTTCAGGTGTGTAAGTTATGGAACATGTAAAGCATATGGTGCTCACAGATCTGCCTGGTGACAAGGCTCTAGATCAGCCTCCCCTGCAGGGAAAGAGCCCAGAGGACTTGGGTGCCCAGATCCTAAGAAATCCAAAGGGGTAAATTTCCTGCTTTGTTAATGGACTTTCAACAGGCCTAAAAGTTTAAACCAGAACTTTACCAAGCTGAGTAAACCAGGCTCTTACGTCAGCAGGAGAAAACCAGCCATTTTCTGTAAGAAGAACTGTGTGTCTGACTCCCTAAGCTCCTTCATCTTGTTGCTTTATAGAAAAGTCCTACATGGCCCTGGGAGAAGCTTCTGATCTGTGAAGTTTTTCCAGTGCAATATCTGGATATGGGAGAGAGGTGACTGAACTCACGCTTTTCTTTAGCCAAGGCTGTGGTGAGAATCAGGTGAAAAGTAATTCATGACGGCAACCCCATCAGACCTTGTTTTCTAGAAGGAAAAGAGCCTGGGTTTCATAGGCACTGCACTTATCCAGTGCTTTCAAAATCTAATCTTGTCTATTTTCTCTTCCCTGGTTCTTGAAAACATAGATGATATTTTGGAGTCGCCTGCTGTATAGCTCATTCAACACGTTTTTCTTTCAGTATGATTGCTTTGGAGAACAAGTAAATACAGAATTTGTCTGCGAGGGGATGAACTCTCCACATGTCTGTGCAGGCAGCCTGATGTGATTGTCACTGGAACTGACACCAGCAGCCTGGATCTCATCAAAAAGTGTTTTCCTCCCCTCGTCCGCACTCATCTGATCTCCAGTGGAGAACACTGAGGAGCCTGGAGGGCTCTGTGTGCCTGCTCTGCTCAGGGGCTCTGTGTTTTCTCCTCTGGGCACTAGCAGAGGTGGAGTGAGCAGCCTGGTGTCTGGCCTGCTCAGCCTTTGCACCTCAGCTGAGAAAGCCCAGAGTTACTGCTCCTTGGGACAGTCTTTTTGGGATGTCAGCACCTGCCCACTCCTGCTGTGGATTGCTTTAACTTCTGCCAGATGGCAGAATTTTCTTTCCCTCCAAGCTTCCTTTGAATATAAATGAACAATCCAGAGGCTGCAAGCTCATGTCAGATATATTGTGCCATTTCAAAGGTTGTTTTCCAGTGATGTATTTTCATATTTCAAACAGTAATGTCTGGTTCTGGCAGCACAGGCCATCAGGATGCAGCCTATCATTGCTAGCTGTTGTTGTGGGGAAAAGTTGCCATCTTCAGCTGGGGATTTAAGGGAGAAAAATCAGGAAGAGAGAGCTGGAAAGAATCAGATTTAGCAAGATTAGACTTGCCTGTGTCTACATGCTGAATATCAGGCTTTAAACTGTGTAGTGTCTTTTACCTTGAAAGCACCTATGAAATGTGAGTTTTAGGAAATAATGAATTGAAAACAGTGTTTTGTGAAGGCACCTACCTTTTGACAAACTTTAAGCCTACCTAGCACAGGTGGGTATTCCATGAGTTGCTCCTCGAGCCCTGTATCAGAAGGAGATGGCAGAGGCATGGACAATGACATAAACCCCTCATGCTGGTCGTTTATCCCTGCAAGAGAGCGCAGAGCTGGAGGCCATTTAGTACAACGCTTGTGAGGAATTCCAGCTTTCTTTGGCATTTTCCCTGGACCAGAATGGAACAGTATCCTTAAGTGTCAGCTGTGGCTATTTAATCTTTGGGGGCTTTCAGGTGAACCAGAGTTGGTAAAACCGATCCACCTTCTCTGTAAGGGTTTGCACTGCAAACAGAAATCATAACTTGATTTTTTCACTGGGCTCGCTTTACACCACCTTGGCTGGGCACTGAGTGCAGCGTGGGGAAATGCAAACCCAGAGTTTTCAGGTGAGTGTTCCAGCCCATGCTGAATCCATGGTGAGAGACTCCCTGCTCATGGGTAGCCTAAAGCAAGCTCCAGGGGTGGCCTGCCAGCCAGGGGAATGCTGGGCACCGCAGGGCTGGGTGCCCTAAGAAATGGGCAGGACTGTGTGCCCTAAAAAATCAGCAGGGTTGGTGTGCCCTAAGAAATGGGCAGGGTTGGTGTGCCCTATAAATGGGCAGGGCTGTGTGCCCTAAGAAATCAGCTGGTTTGGAGTGCCCTATAAATGGGCAGGGCTGGGTGCCCTAAGAAATCAGCAGGGTTGGTGTTCCCTATAAATGGGCAGGGCTGGCGTGCCCTAAAAAATGACCTGTGGAAGTTCTTCATTGCAGGTGCTGCAAACTGACTTCTTGAGGGTTCTGTATGGGCTGCCTGCATCTTTTCTTTCCACCAAGAGTGCATTTTGGGTGTGTTTAAGCTTTCTCTTGTGTTTTAAAGTCTGAGAGATTTTCCATCCACCAATTTCAAAGTGCGTCGATTTTATGCTGCCAAAACGCAGCGCTTGAAGCAGAGTGAGGAAGTCACTTACAGCAGCCTTTTTAACAGCTTTTAACAGCTCGCAGGTCTCCTAAATCCCAAGCCAAAGCTCTGTCTGCTAGGCTAGTCTGCATTCTCAGATTCTGCACAGATACAGCAAGTACATATTAAAAAGCTGCAGCAGAACACAGGATTAAAGGGCGATATGTTAAGTACAATATCCTCCAAGTATTTGAAGGGAGGGAAGCAGTTGGAGGGTGACAGTCTGTTCCCTGGCAACTTCTGACATTTGTGTTAATTCTCTGCTGGAATGAAAAATAAGCCTTCTGAACTCTTCATGTAAATTGAACTGGTGAAAAGCCTGTTTTCAGATTTAAACCAGAGCTCAGGAGCAGCTGGGTTCATGCAGGATGGTGCTGCTTGTCCTGGATCAGATGGTTATTCTGGGGCTCTGGCACATGGGCTGTTCTCAGCCAGGTTTCTCCTTGATTTAATTCTCATAAGAAGGGAGTAAGTTCTTAAAGCATTCTCTGGCTGTACTCCAGCCACAAGCCAGTGTACAGAGCTGTTACTACAGTGTCAAGGCTTGTAAGGAGGCAGTGCCATTTGTGGGCTTTATGTTTAAGGAATATTTCATGCATTCATCTCTCTCTGACATCCTTTTTCCAGCCAAGGAATAAGAAGCTGCATAACCTTTGCTCCTGTTCTTTATACAGTCTGGCAATAAACCTCACCATCCAAGTGACTTGGGCCTTGATCTGGCCAGGCATTTATAACTAAATAGGTATGAATTTCTATTCAAAGCCGGGAAGAATTCAGTCTATTCACAGGCTTAGAGTACAGGATGAGTTAAGTACCCAGCTGGAGTGAAGCTCAGACTGGCTGATGTCATAGGTGAAAGCTGTCATATTGCAGGTTGTGTCCCCTGAGAGAAGAATAAGAAGGGCTTTCTTCCCTTTGTTTTTTCCTCCTCCATTCACTTGCAGTGCTCCACAACCTTTCCAAAGCCTGCAGGTCCTGCCTGTGCTGCAGTCTCACTTCCTGGAGGCAGAGGCGGCCGAGCCATTGTGTGATGTTCAGATGCCTCCGTTTGTTTTCAAAGAGCACACACCTGGCTGAGGCAGAACGACATGTATTGATTTCTGGGCCGTTTGTAGAAAGTCTCCTTGGTGTGGAGCACACGAAAGCAGCAACGAGGCATTGTGTGGAGTTAAAAGCAGAACGCATTCTTTCCGAAAGCAGAAACTGCTGAGACTTCCAGATGGTGTGCCAGAAAAGTTTTATTAGCCTTCCATAGGCTTTTCACTTTTTCCAGATCCCTGCAAAACGGAGAGGCCTCTCCCTCTGATTTTCCTGCCAAGTCTAAATATGAATCTACTGTTTATCCAGATTGCACTGGCTTTAACACGTTATTTACATTGCCTGGATTCCTTTTGTCCAGCACCTCAGATTTTGTGCCTGTTGAGGTGGAGTCAGGCATTGCTGGAGAAGGACATTTGTTAAAACTTGCATTTTAGGAACTAATTCTTTCAGGAACAGCAGGTAGGAGGATCTGACCCTGTTACATGACATCTGTGGACCAAAAAAAAAGAGAAAAGCAAAAAATGCTTCTTCCATAATTTGATCAGCTTAAGTGCTATTTTGGATCATTTGATCACCACTTCTTGTGCCAGGTGACAGCTGTCTTAAGAGAACAACTCAATTTTCTTGTTTATTATGCACAGGTCCTTTCCCAAGGGTGAGTATTTATCCATTGGAGATAAGATAATGGATACCAAGTTGAAAGAGGTTATATGACAGTAATTGAAGCAATACGTGGGCCTGGTGTATTTAACGATGAGATTTTAGCTGCATATTGATTTAAAAGAAACTTGAGAGAAGGAGTAGAAATGGAAGCTGTTTATTGATTTAATTCTTCTTTTCCTTAAGTCTAAGGACTAGAGCATTAATGGAAGAAAGGGTATTATTTCTGGCCTGGTATTTGCATATCAAAAGATGACATTTCACAACAGAATCTTTAAAATATGCCGGTGGTTTCAATTCTCTTTGCCATATGTGAAATGAGAGGGTTGTGCAGAGCTGCTTCATTAACTGTTCGGGGAAAGGTAATTTGTCCAATGGACCTCTAAAATGCTCTGGTCTGAAGTGCTTTGGGTGTTCAGGACCCAGCAGCAGTGGCCAGGTTGACGGTGTGGTGATCTCCAAGCCTGGGAGCACCGGAGTTTTGCTTTTTACTTTTAACACTCTTCCCATTGTTTGAAAATTTTAGATAAATGAAAAGTCATCTCTCCCAAGCTCCAGAAGGAGCCCACTGGAGTTAAAGCAGGGCCTTTCTTATTGCTGTTACTTTCAACTCTGCTGGGATTTTTTTATCCCATAAAATATTTAGGATTCATTTTAGTATGGCAAGAGAAAAAGTGATTTACCCCCAATCCTCTATAAAAATCAATATATATATTCTCGAGATTTCTTCTGACTTACATACAATGGGAATTTTTGAATCTGTCAATCTAGACATTGCAGGGAAAAGCTGGTTTAAAACCTTAGCGATGTGAATCCAGGAAAGCTGCAAAGATTCTCTTAATTGATTTACATTTTTCTGTGTTCATTTTGGAAAATGAGACTGTAAATTTATCCTCACTTCTTGAGCTATACGAACCTCAAACTGTTTCAGGCAGAAATGAACAAACGACTTTGGTTTTAGCATCTTGTACAATGCAGCCTTCCCCAAATGCAAGGGAAGTTCCATACTGTTCTTTTTTTATTAATATTTAGAAGGATGTAAAGGGCTTCTGTCGTGCTGTGTACTGCAGAGACACAGAATAAAGAAACAGCCTGGCTTTTTGAAACCAGTGGTTGAAGCATGGATGCCAAATCACTTGGAGAAGAAAGGCAGGACACGATCCAGTGAATGGCACAGAGAAAAAGAAATTAATCCCTGGAAAAGGGAAAAAAGGAAATCTGTTCAAAGCCATGAAGGTAGAATATTTATGCTTGCCATAATAATAGCAGCAGGCTGTTGCATTGTGTGACATTCAGGTGACACAGAGTGCCCCAACGGGCTGAGGTGTGCAAGCTCTGTGTGGGGCAGATGTGTGGGATTATTCCTCCTCCTCATCCTCCTCCTCCTCGTCCTCCTCCTCCTCCTCCTCCTC
>VWPU01010539.1:11266-31715 GCA_013398955.1 Callaeas wilsoni
TCCTCCTCCTCCTCGTCCTCCTCCTCATCCTCATCCTCCTCCTCCTCCTCATCCTCCTCCTCCTCCTCATCCTCCTCCTCCTCCTCATCCTCCTCGTCCTCCTCCTCGTCCTCATCGTCCTCCTCGTCCTCGTCCTCCTCGTCCTCCTCGTCCTCGTCCTCCTCGTCCTCCTCGTCCTCGTCCTCCTCGTCCTCCTCGTCCTCGTCCTCCTCGTCCTCCTCGTCCTCGTCCTCCTCGTCCTCCTCGTCCTCGTCCTCCTCGTCCTCCTCGTCCTCGTCCTCCTCGTCCTCCTCGTCCTCGTCCTCCTCGTCCTCCTCGTCCTCGTCCTCCTCGTCCTCCTCGTCCTCGTCCTCCTCGTCCTCCTCGTCCTCGTCCTCCTCGTCCTCCTCGTCCTCGTCCTCCTCGTCCTCCTCGTCCTCCTCGTCCTCCTCGTCCTCCAGCAGTGCTGGATCCCACACCTTGAGCACCTTGCAGAGGCACTGAACGCTCTGTGCTGAGCCCCCTGTGCCATGTCCAGGCAGGAGCTGTCCTTGCAGGCGGTGATGTCCCCTGAGCACAGCGTGGCAGCCCTGGAACCTGCCAGGCTGCGAGCTGGGCGCTCCCACGCTCTCCATGCTGAGAAGTCCTGAGTTACTCAACCAGGTGGTAGTTCCTGCTCTGAGCAAAGGAAACAGACACCGCTTTCTTAGCTAAAAGAATCACAAAAACCTTACATAATTAGCAAGGTAAGAGAAGGTGGTCCTTTCAGGGGAGTGGCTGTCTCCATAAATACAGGTCTGCTTTCATACGGAAAGGAAATGCCTGGAAACCACCCCCTCCTTTGTTCTCTTCCCATCCTGAAGAATCATCAAGTGTGTCCTTGCAGCATTTGTGCTTCCTCTTTCAGCTGTCCAGCACCGTCTTGCACAGACAGGGATTTCTCTTGGTCCATCCCAGTCCCACTCTGCTCTGTGATGTTGCTCTCCTCTCTCCCAAGAGCGATTCCACGATTTTCCTGTTTCCTAATTGAAATGCAGAAATTCACTGTGAAGGCAAAGCTAATTACCCCTCATTATGCATGCACGAAAAGCCAAGCAAACCCCCCAAATTAACAGAGTTTCTCCTCCACGCATTTTTCTCCCCCTGCCTCTCCCCTCCTTCTCTTCAGTTGTATCCATCCCTCCTTTGGCGTCCGTTCCCTGATTTTTAATGTGCCCTTGGCCCAGCTCACTTTCAGCACCAGACAAGCCTTGCTTTCCCTGCACTGCCTCCAGCTCCTTCTCAGATTGAGAAATAGCTTCCCAGAAGTGACCTTCAGCAGCAGCAGCAGCAGCATTTTGATCTCCAGGGAAGCCTCCTGTGGCTCCCCAAGCCCAGGTCTGATCCTTTCATCCCGTGACACCATCAGAGGCTGAAGGAGCAAGAAGCTGAGTCAAGTTCAACATGTCACAGTGCATTAAACAGCTCCCTGGCAGTTACAGGACGAGCTCTTTTTGTTCTGCTGGAAGATAAACAGCTTTCTCAGTGTAATTAATAACCCTAATGCTTTGTTCCAAAAGATGGAATAATCATAGGATTGAGTAATCAAAACTATTGATTAATGTAGAAGGCTCCTAGAAAAGGTTTAGCACAAAATGTTTCATCCTTCTGGGCATGGTTCCAGTTGAGGCTGTAGTGAAGATTGAACAATAGGATTATTGTACAAAGGCATTGTTTCCAGAATGGAAAAAATTTTAGTGCCTTTTTTTTTTTTCCCCCTTTAGCAATTCATTCATCAAATAAAAAAATGCATTTTTGAGCAGTGGCATTGCAGCCACCATTCTTTTTTTCAGCTGGGCTCAGCACTCACACACAAATCCCATTGGCAACACTGGTGTTTCTGTGGTGCAAATTAAGGGAAAATTTTGCCCTTAAAAGTAAAATCCTGGAGTCTTCATTTGTTTTTCATGCAAAGAAAAGTGCTGATGATTTCAGGAGAAGTCCCTACTACCCCCACCACTTTTGTGCTTGAATACTTTTTCTTTGCGTTGCAAAATGGAAATCTTGGAGCAGGAGGTGTGAAGGGAGGGATTAATTTCCTTGGAGTTTAAAATAATTCTAATAAAAATTCTGTAACATGTAACTCCTAGGCTTAGTAGTCTCTATAACAAACAATACTTTGGGGAACAATAAATTGTGTAATGATAGTTCTGCTCATATTGGCTAAATCATTATGTGTTGCAAAATGTCAGCCACTGAAGAAATCATAACTAAGCACGCTGCAAGCCTGCAACGTTGTAAAAGCCTGAGATCATAAAAGGAAAAGTGGGACTAAAAATATTTCAAAGATGCCAGAATGAAAAGGCTAACAACTGCCTTTTTTACATTTTAAAATTTACCTGTTTTCCCCAGGAGAGCATGAAGACATAATCAATCAAAGCAGGGCTTTTGTAGATCCTCCTGTGATTAATCTAATTATTTTGGAGAGATCAGATGAATTTGCAGTTGATATAAACAGCAGTTTGATTGAAGTATCAAAGGTAGATCAATAGGCCCAGAATGTGGATCAAAACATTCTAAGCTAGGGAGCTTAGAATCAATATTTTCATGAGGAGCGTCAACAACTGCCACTGCCGTGCTTAAGCTCATTGAATAAACGCACTATTTTCAGAAGTCACTTGTCACAAAATCAGCATTGCCGTGTCTGAGGCATTTTCTGCAGACGAGCCTCTCAAAATACCCAACTAAACTTTCTAGCGCCAGAAAGCGGCGGTGGAGCCCTGCAGGGGAAGCAGCTGAGATCCAGCATTGCTCCTGGCCCTGGGAAGCTGGAGAGGGCTGCCCTGGCGCCCAAAGGCTGGCAAGGGCAGCAGGAAAAGCTCTGGGAGCTCCTGGGGTTGGGGCAGGCTCCCACCACCTCCTGCAGACAGCCCTGGCCTGGATACATGGGAATATTTTAGCTTGGAGGTTGGAAAGCAGCTCAGGGTGCAGGGCCTGATTGCAGGGTGTAGAAGAATCCTTGGAGCAGAATGGACATGGTCTGTATCTGAACGCAGTGAACAAGCCAGACTCAGCAGGGCCTGCTTGCCCTGAGTGCTGTGAGATTAACATGACTGAGTGCTGAGAGTGTCCTGGAGGTGTCCGTGAGGAAAGGAGGAGGTTTAACGGGATGCGATAACCGCACGCTGGGAGGAGGGAGGACACTTGTTTGCCGTATGTTATCCAATTAGTAGACAGTAGACGGGCTTGATTTTACCTAAGTATCCAATCCTAGAGCTAGTTACAGTGCGTGGACAACTTGTGACTAGTTGGAAATGCTACATAATCCTGCTTGATTTGAGCAATAAATGAGAACGCTATCTAACCGCATCGGTGTTTGTCGTTACTCGGCTCCCATTCTCAGAGGAGGACCCTGCTTCGGTAGGGGAAGGAGAAGCTTCCTTCCCAAAGCTTTCAGAGATTAAAGGGGGGAGGTGATCAAGGCCCATTTTCTGTAATTCTGAATTTATTCCACCTTAGGTTCCAGTGTCTGCATTGGTCTCCCCTCAGCAAACACAGTTAAAAGGATTTTGGGGGAGGATGCCATAGAGGGGTTGGCCACCAGGAAAAGATTCCCCTCGAACTTCACTAGAGCTGGAGACCTCAGCCCTCTCTTTCCCTTCTCTGTCATTAATGTGAGTTTAATTACCCTGACACAAAGATGCAGCAGACGGCTGCAGCTGTTTTGATGGGGAAAGGTAAGCAGGGAGTGCTGATAGGAGGCACCCCTGGTCATTAATCCTGTGCTGACCCTGCATGTGGCCCTGAAACTGATACAGCTGATATGGCAACAGAAAAATCTTCCCATAAGCCAAACCTAAATTTAGCAAAAACCACTTCTACACTTCATTTTTAGAGCTCAACATAAAAAACGTAACACTTGTAACAATTTTCTTTTGATTTCCAAAGAGGTTGTGAAGACCTTATTGCTTTAAAAAATAGTTCTAACCTCTCTGACACTTCAGTTTTTAAAAACCTTAGAAAGAGATTGAGAACACAAACAAGAACTCACCAACTCTGCAGGTGAACAGTGTCAGCTTTTGGCCTCTGTGCACAGAATAATTTCCTTTCCAGGTTCTTTGTGGATGCAAACATGTACAAATGGTTCAGAGTAAGGAATACATCTCAAGAAGGTCATTGAAACATAATCTGTGTTTCTTTCAGCAACTTTACAATAGCTTTCTAGTCTGTCTTTTAATTTTATCTCCCTAAGGAGGTTTCAGGGTTGCATTCCGAGTTGCAAGGATCCTCCACATGCACTTAGAGCACAGGTGAGCACACAACCTGCTGTTATGGTTTTATTATTATCCTGTAGCACAAGAACTCTTTGGAGATAATCAGGTTGCTAAACTTCCTCAGGGCTCCTTTTGTTCATAGGATGATAAAATCCATAACAGCCAGATTTTTAGGGTACAGGTAGGACTAGGGGAGTCTGAGGAATTTAAGGAGTGCCTGGCTGTTTCATCTCGGCACTTCGGTGTTCAGATGCTGTTGGGAAAAGCCCTCAATGCATATCTGTGTCACAGAGCATGTAAGTACCAGGAATCTGCCTCAGTTCCAAAATGAAAGGTGATAGTTTCAGCTGCTTTTCACCTTGCATTTTAAATGCTAGCCCTGAATTCTTCCTCCACCAGGCATGCAGCAGCATTCTGGCTGGGTCTAGTAGCACTTTTTCCATGGTCTGGCCCTTTCCACAATGTACGTTATTTAAAGTTCGTTAGTATTTTATGTAACTTGTGCTAGTTGGAAAACTTCACTAAATCTTAAACAGAATCAGTTTGGCAATGTGTGAACTGATACCTGATAGCAGCCTTGTATTTCTGAAAATAGAGCAAGAAGCAGATTTTTATTTTGGAATAGCTCATGGATTAGCTTTCACCTGAGGGCAGCACAGCTCCTGGCAGGGACATGTCTGTGCCACTCCAAGTGTTTCCACAGACCCCAGTGAACCCTGTTTGTCACTACCCTGTGCAGGGGCTCTCACTCAGGGCATTCTGAGAGCAAGGGATGGCTTTGCTCTGGGGAAATGCCATGGCAGCCGTGGTAACCCATCTCTGGGACACTTGCTGCAGGTTTTCATCCAGCCTCTCTCTGAACTGGGACTGGCACGAAGCAACTCAAGCTTATGATTGGAATTTTCCATATGAAAGGATGCTCAGGAGTTAAATCTGGAAATCAGGCAGTGCCTTGTAGTTTGGATTTCCCTTAAGCCCCAGAAGCAGAGAGCTGATGGGAGCTGCTTGCCTTAACACGGAAGGAGGGATAAAACCCCAGAGGTCCATTGGGCATCACCTCACAATCTGTCTAAATTGTGAGGGAAAGTGCAGGTTTTGAACTTTCCCTCACAGTTCAGAGCTTTTGAGTTTTGAGAGAGAAAGGGGCTTAATCACTTGTTACTGCTCTGGTCCTACGCTTAGGGAACAGCTCCAGCAACAGCTCTAAATCTTCTTTACCCGAATGCAGGCACATGTGGGGATTCCTCCATGCTGTGAGCCAGGGACTTAGCGCTCCTCTTTGTTAGAACAGCACTTTAAAACACTAAAGCAAAGCCGAATTTGTTTGTAAACATACAAAGTTCGACACAAACACCATCTGGTTTTCACCGCTGGTTTCTTTTCAACAATCCCATCTCTTGACAGGGGTCAGCTCCCCGTTTTGGGGGGGCACCCCTTGCTCTGTTCTGAGGTTTCCTGGTGGCAGCTTCCCCGTGTGCCCCTCAGCAGATGCTGCAGTGCACACACATTCAGGAGTCAGGTGTTGAGAGTGGCTTTGTTTCAAATAATAACAATTATTTTCCCAGTAGTTCAGCAAAGCCGACACCAAGAACCTCTCCTCACCTACTTTAAACACTCTTTTCCTTGTGTTCCCCATAAAATTAAGTAAATCATTGCTGTGATGTGTAAACTTCTCATCTCAAGCACGGTTAGATACTGGTTCCAACTGTAGTTACTGGTTCTAATCTAAAGCAATGATTTTTTTTTTGGTGCTGAAGAAAAAAATGCATCCTGTGTTCTCAGTCCTTTCAGCACTGAATAGCTGGAAATTTTGGCAGTAATTAAAACCTTCCCAGCCTTTTCTTCCTCCCTTGCCCCAGCGAGTGCTTCTCATCAAATTAAGGTAGATTATTGAAAATGTCTCCTTTGAACATCTATTTAACAGCCAACAAAATGAGAGAAACTCATTCTACATTTAATATTAAACATGCACTTGCTAAAAACCCAACTTTCCAGAGTAGAGACAGTTAACCAGGATTTTACATACCTTCCTCTTGACTTCAGTGAGCTGTGGATCACACCCAAAAATATGCTACCCAGTGAAACTTTGTAATTCCATTTAGCAGATGCTTTCAAACACAATGGGAGGTTTTCAAAAATATCCTTGTCTGGAAGTGTTCATCTGCAGACATAAAAACAGCCTCGATAACATTAGAGGGGAGATAACAATGTCTATCTCTAACGATATCACCTTATCTTTAATTAATGTAGAGTACTGTAAGATGTTTTTCTGAGATACGAGCCTCTGTCTTGGGTGAGATTCTTCCTGAAACAAAGTGTTTGAGCCAGTGTAGCTGCTCTAAACAAAGGTTTAATGGAACTTGTTCACCAGCCTCTGAGGCAGCCAGAGCAGCTCTGGTTGCTTCCTTTAAGGCAGGAAAAATAATAAGGAAAAATAATAAGGAAAAGTAATAAGGCTCCTGACAGAAACATGAAGCTATCTATTGCTAATACTGCAGTGATTTGATTAGAAATTGCCTTATTCCATGGAATCATCTGACCTCAGCTGTGTGTTTTAACTGGAAATAAGCCCAAATAAATCCCCTGGATCTGAGCTTGGAATAGTTTCAAATTTACTGTCGAAATTCAGATACCTCAGACAGCTTTTACATCTGTAACTCACCCCACATCAACAATAATTGTCATGGTATAATTAATATTTAATAATAAAGTCATGGTCTCATCCTCAAAATACGGGAAGTACCAGCAATGGAGTTTCCTGTAGAGTCTGAACCACTCCTTTATCCAAACAATCTAATTTGTAGTTAAGTAATGCTCACTGTTGATTTCTTCCATTCCCAGTGGAGCCTCCAATTTTATTTTGCTTCCATCTTTTGATTCCTGGTGTTGCCTTTTCCCCAACCTGGAGATGAAACTCGAGATAATTTTAGTAAGGAGGTAATATAAAAGAGAGTTTTTATTTGAAGGCCTTCAGGGGCAGTTATGGAAAGATGTCCACAAAAGCCCACTCTCCCTCCCCAGGGGTGAGTACATTTTTATAGGTTTTAGGTAATTAGCATAATTGATAAAAAGCACCAATTAGGAGGAGAAGTGGTGATGCAATTTCCCCCCAGGTCAAGCCCCTTCTCTGGAGTCCCCCCCTCAGCACTAGCTGTACTTTGTCCATGAAAATATATTTCCAAGAGTTGTTCTCGGCCTTGGTTCCCAGAAGAACCAAGATAGCACTGGGGCCTCGTATCCCCNGTATCCCCCGTGGAGCTCTGGAATTTATTTCTTTCTGCCTAGGGAAAGGCCATGGAAAACTACTAGGAAAACTAGCCACTAATACAATGGGCTACAGAACTACAAATATATATGTGTGAAGAATACAGAGAGCATAGAAAAGAAAAAAGGGCAAACACCAAACGGCATCACTGGTCTGCTCAGCAGTGAGGGTCTTGCATGCCCAGCACGTCCTCATCCTCCTTGTTCCTTCTCGTCTCCTTCCTACAGCATTCTGCTCATCCTGGCTGCCTGAGGCTGGCAGAGAGGAGGAGGAGGAGCACCAGCAAATATCCTGCTCCCGTTCACCGGGCTCTGGGACAAACGGCCTGAGCTCCCATTCCAAGGAAGGTCCTGGGCAGACCAGGATTCCATACCCACCGCTGGACCACGTCTCCATGGACCACAGAGCAACTGGGAAGTTTAGTTGTCTCTGTTATGTTTTACATGTACGATTTCTTGTGGAACTAATCAATCAAACATCACAGCTGTTAGATATCCCCCCCTTGTAACAGATTCACCCACTTGGCTAAATACTTATGACTGATAGAGATCTTGGAGTGGGAAGGAACAGCCAGTGCTTGCTGGAAGAAGGCACAGTTGTGAAATTGCCACTGAAATGGTGAGGAAGGAAAAGTACAGACTCAAAGCCAGGCTGTTCCTAAATATTCTTCCCCAGGAAGTAATCTGCAGCATCAGGGCAGATCCTCTGCCTCCTCGGGGTAGTCCTGGCTCCCACTGCTGGACCAGCTCTGTTTTATGCACCTCGTGCTGCTGCAGAACTGTTTTTAGACATAATGAACAGTGCTGCAAACAGGCTCCAGGGTACCTTGGAGTGAAGGGCTCTGGCTGTGATCATTCCAAGCATTTCCCTGAGCCGGAGAGGAAGATGGTTGGAAGTGCTTGGCAGTGTCTTCCCAGCCTGTAACACACTGTGCTCGCTGTCATGTGAATACAGAACAACTTTCTTCCACCTGAAATCATCTCGGCTGTGCACAACCAGGTTGCCGTGAAAGTAAGAGAGAAAGAAAAATAAAATAGCACTTTTCTCGCTGCTTAAACAACAGATTTGTCTCTGAGCTGCCAAAACTGTGAGCGTCAGGGTAGCTGAGCACACTTTTGTGTGTACAATTTTCTGTGCATATGTCTGGTACTCCTTGTTTTGGAAGGGCTATAGAAGGTTTATATTGAACAGTCCATCTGTTCGGTGATTTGGTAATCTGAGAACAGTTAAACTTGTCACTCTGCCCCCCTTGCTGTCGTCCTTTCAGGCTCTGTGACCAACCTCAGTTTTAATAGCATTTTAAAAAATATTGGCACCTTGCTGCGTCCCGTGTTTGACCAGTCCTGTCCATGCAGGTTTAGTGCCACGCCAGACCTCCCTGCCCAGAGAAATGAGTTTCTGTTTGCAGAAGGGAAAGTTTCACAGCCCTTTCTACGTGCATGTAAAACTCCCTCCTCCAGAGATGAGCACAGATTTGTATCAGAGAAACTGCCTCTGTCGGAGACTGAGAAATGGAAGCAATTAAAGCCAGCTCCACCCCCTTGAAGGTGAGTGAGGGAGAGGCATTTGCTGCGAGTGCTTTCTGTTTGTGAGGAATTGCAGTGCTTTAGGGATGAGGGCTGTCTTGGGTGTCGTGCACAGGCAGCATGGAGCTGCAAAGTGATCATAATGACAAGTTCAAATGAGCCAGTTTGTTCCAGGAGAGTAAACTGCCAGGGAATTTAGTGCTATGGAGAACACGGGTCAGGGCATGGTGGGGCTGTGCAAATACTGAAAAATACCGTGACAGGCAATGACGTGCTGCTTTCTTCCAGAATTAAGAGGCTGGCTGAAAAATCCAGGACGGGGTTCAGGTTTGGAAAATGCCAAAACTAAACGCTGCCCTGTATTTTGCAAGGCTGCCTACTGGAAATCCCACCTGCAGCTTCAGGTGAGCATGGAGGGCCTCACCGTGAACCAGCGCCTGGTGCTGCTGCGACCTCTGAGCTGCTGGTGCTTCCAGCACAAGGGACATTTCTACCATGGGTGGCATTTGGGCTTAGCTGCAGAGTTTGTACAGAGTTTTGGGATACATTTGCATTAGAGGGACACATTATAGTAAAAATCAGGTGTAAATGCAAAATGATCCCACACAGGAGTTACCCCACGGCCAAGGGAACTGAGAGCAGTGGTGCCTGTTCACACGGCTCTCTGCCAGAAAGATTTGTCCCCTGCATTTATCAAGGGCCTGATGCAGAAGGAGGATTGTAGGTTCTCTGTGGTTTCTCCTTGCCTGTATTTGCCCCTCCATCAGGCACATCTCCAATTCATGGACAGCTTTATGCCCAGCTCTGTGAAATGCAGAAAACGCTGTGGAGTGCAGTGTCTCTAATGCTTCCTGAGAAACAGAAGCTGGAGTGAGGAGCACCAGCATGGTACAAGCTGTTTCAAGGCTTAACAGTCAGACACTGGAAGAATCTCCTCCCTGAGGATCTAGAATTAAAATAAAGGACTCAGCCTGGCACGGGAAGAAAAAGGAACAAACTTGCCTGTCCAAAGGCGTATCAGAGGTGAGTGGCAAAGGCATGAACAGGCAGGTGCTCCCTGATTGCCTCTCTGGTACTCTGCCCTGGCTGGATCTTTCCTGTTGTGAAAATGGGCAGTGAGACATTGTTCAAAGGAGAGAGACTCAAAAGGCTTTCACAGAAGTATCTCCTCAGGACACTTTGCTGTTTTGTGCACACACATGCTCTCATATATATGTGGGGGGAGAGAAGAACATCCTGTGGGATTTCTTTCGCCATCTGCTGAGTTCTGACTGCCATCTGCAAAGTAAAAGCATTTATGTTGTTTAGCCTTTGTTCAAAATGTATTTTTTGTCACAGTGGCTTTTGGCATTATCATGCACGACTAGAAGGAATATTCAACAGTTTGGAGCAAGCCGAATAAAACACCGACAGCTCAGGGCTCTGAAACATCCAGTTTGTAGAGTAATTTGACAGAAGGTTTTGACACCATGCCCACTGTAATCTCCACTCAGGAGCTCAGCCGTGGCCTTTCAGGTTCATGGGACACAGACAGCAGCTTGTCTGCAAAGGAGAGGCTTATTCAGCAGAGCACGGGGAAAGTCCAGGTAAGGAGAACCACAATTGCCCAAGCAATTCCTCTGCTCGTCAGAAGTGCCTTGCTTAGAGGGGTATCTGAGGCAGCCAGGACAAACAGGTCTGTGGAGGTGGTGCTTCATCCCTGCCCCTGTTTGCACAGCCCCTTGCATGCCCCGGGCTCACTGCTGGCCTGTGAGCTTATAAATAACAGTGCTGAGCATCTGGCTGTGCCATGGGGAGCAGCAAAACACAAGGAGCACAAAGAGGGGGAAAAGTCAGAGCCTGAGCCCCGCTTTCAGAAGTCATTCCTAACACAAATGTGGCTGCTTGCCAGCCGGAGCTGTGAGTCTGCACTTCAGAACAAAAGAACCCTCTAATGGCCCATCGTGATCTGGGAAGATAACCAGAGGAAGAGAAGCTGTTCTTAACCCAACATAGGATCATGCTACAGGAATTTTCATGGTTTGGGTGACTTTTGTAGATTGAATTTATGTGAGGAGGCTCATCCAGCTGCTGGGATACAAATTGTTTTCAGCTTCACAGCTATAATATGAAGGATAATCCTATTATGTCCCATAAATTAAAAGAAAAAAAAAATACGGAAGTCTGTAATTTTTATGTCTCCAAATGCAGCCTGACTTCCTGAAGCACATATATAAAGGAAAAATTTATGCTCTAGGTTACCTTCCAGAGACCTTTCTAACACAGAGAGAGCTTTCATATATAGTTGTAAGCAGAATTATTTCAAATTATTTGAATTACTTTGAAGCTTATGGCTCTGTTTTATGTTACCTCTTGCTGGAACCCCATTGATTGTTGGATCCTATTGCTTTCCCAGAGAGATGGAGGATGAGCATTCGAGGGTCTGGAAGTTAGATGGGAGTTACAAATTATCTTTGAAGGTCTCAAAGGTTTGCAAGCTCAATTCCTTGCTGCATTCCGTGGGTTTGTGGAGTTGGGAATAGGGTCACTATGGCCTGATGCTTTGTTTGCTCTTTCAGTGAGGGGATCAGACCTGTGGGGAGGTTTTTATTGTTGGGGTGAGATATGGGGCTGGGGAACACTCACCCCATGGACCGAATTCACTGCTAATTCCTGCTGCTTCTGCAGGCTTGGAACGCTGACAGATGTGGGCACGGTGCTGTTTACTATTTTATTATAAACAGATTGGTCATCCAAGTGGAGCTGGATTTGGCACTGGATTTAAGGACTGGGAATCCTAAGGTTTATCTGCACCTTGATTTGCTCACTGTTTTCTGTGAGGGGTCATTTCTACACTGTAAACAGGGCCCCGTGTGGGACAAGGTGAAAGCTGAGGATGAACTCCACACAGTTATCATGGCATTTTTGGATCCAGGTCCTTCCCCAGGCAGGCTGGAGCAGCTGAAAAAGCTTTGCCTCTCTCTGACCGAGGTAAATCTTCAGCAGGATCCATCCTGAGTCCTTCCTTCCTGGCACATGGTCTGACAGCATATTAGGGAAATAAAGCTCTTGGAAGCTTTAGCCCAACTGCCTTCTTTATGGCGAGAACACTGCACTGGAAAAGCGAAAATTATTCTGATTAGCATTGCTATTATTGTTATGTCTCATGGACACGGGCCTGGCTCATTGCCTTAGCCCCGAGGGCTGCCTCAGCCAAGGGCTGTGCACGGTGAGCTCGGCCAGACCGCCCCAGAGCAGCGCACGAGGCAGCTCCACAGGGTCTGGCTGGAGAGCCGTGTTCTTCCCTGGGTTCAGTCCCTAACACAGCCTAAGCACAGCATCTGAGGCGCAGCTAAACAGGCCTTTAGCTGCACTGGGGATCTCGCATGAAAATAAACAGCCCCATCTTTATTGCTCCCTTGGCAGGGGTTTCCTGGGGAAGTGGTGGCAGCTGGGAGTTAGGAACCAGCTGAGGCACAGGAACAGCCTCTCACCTGGGGAGCAGCTGAGGTGACGGAGCCTGCTCCCTCTACGAGGATGAAAAATGACGGCAGGGAGGAAAAAAAAGCCTGTAAAATAGTCAAGGAGTCAGAGAAATTATCACCCAATAAAAGCGCAGTTGAATGGAAATGTGAAAAATCTTGAATGAATAAAGGAGGATATGTCTTAAACCGTGCTGTCAAACTGTGGGTTCCATCAGCCTGGGTTCGAGGTATCGTTATTTCTCTCTGAATAACGAGGTTTGTGCATGATGTGACACTAATAAAATCACACTGGAGAAGAGGAAAGTCTTCATGTCCTAGTGATTAAGCAGAGTGACCTTTTGTGGGCCGAATTAAATTCGTGTGTTACGTATTTCTGTATTTTTTTCCATGGGAACATCTGGTGCTGGCTCATCCCAGAGACAGGTTTCTGGACTGGGCTGCCTGTGGGTCCAATCCAGGCAGGCAGTTCCTGTGCAGCAAGTTCTCCTTTGATGCAAATTTTCTCCAAAATTACTGTTAGCAGATTAACTAGAAATCTTGTGTTCTGAGGAGCTGCATTTGCTGCAGGAACAGCTGTGAAATTTGATAAAATCACCATGGTGTGTTTAAATGGTTTTATAGCGGTAGCCCTTCGGTTAACCCTGGATCATTTAACAGCTGGATAAGTCTTTCAAGAGTAATTAAAATGATGTTCTCAGAGAATTTAATATTTTATACATGGCTTTTTCAAAGAAGAGCAGTGGAGGCAGAGATGCCAAAACTGAAAGCCTGGCACTGGACACCCAGTTTTGCTCCCCGATGCATAAATTTGCATATGTATTTGGAAAGGAGCAACGCCTGACTTAAACAAGCAGTTTGCTTCTAACCCCCACCTCCTTGATGATGAACCTTGGCAATAATAAAATGTGCAGACTATGGAAACTATTGACTAGTTTTAATAGTCAGTTAAAACTTCCCCAGTTACTGTGCTACAAATGGACTATGAAAGCTGGCAGAAAAACGTGTCACTTTAAAGTCCATCTGACTCTGGAATAATTTACCTCCCAGAAGCCTATTCCCTTCAATAGGTTCAGTTTGGCTATTTACCTTTTCTTGCTGTTACAACACATTGTTATTATAATTCATTAAGCCTGTTTATATGATTGCCAATACTTTTAAGTATGGATAATTGTGAGTGTTTGAATAACTGACATGATGTACATCAGCCATATAATTAATTGCCATTACCTGATGTATTATACATCCCATTTATTTCAACAATTAACGTGGTATTTTGTCATTTTATTATTGCCATATCTCTTCTTTTGACAACTTAATAATAAAAAGGCAAAAAAAAAGCATTATGTGCTGTTGAAGTAAATGAATCTTCATTATACAACAAATAAATTCTTCAACAAAACCTGCCAGGTGCCAGGAAAAGATTTGGAATTGCGATGGACACAAAAGTCAGTGTAAGTGGGCATTCAGGGGGGACACAGGTTCAGCTCTGCTCCTCTGTGTCTCCCAAAGGAATGAATTCCTTGTCATCCAGTGCATAGATCCATCCCTGTCCATCCCTCTGGTGGAGCGGCAGCCTTGGCTTCACCCTCCTGACAATCTCCTTTCATTCCACACTCCACCCAGGCTTAAAGGATTTGGTTCCCAGCACCCTGTGCTCCCATCACGATTCAAGACTCATCCAAGATCTAAGCAAGAACTGTAGAATATTATAATTTTATCAAATATAACAGGTGAAAACCGTATTCCTTACCTTCAGAGTTTTAAGCCCAATATAATTTTTCTGCCCCAGAGCATCAGACAGCAGTGATGAAATGAAAAAAAAAAAGGCTGTAAGCATTACTTTAATGGCAAAACCTGATTGTTCACATTCTCTGTGTGCTAAAAAAAAACCAAACCAAAAACACCCCCCAAACCCAGGGTCATTTTAGTAATACTGCTCAGAGGTTAACAGAATATTTTGTGTAGCTCTGACCATATATATTGGCCAAGTGTGTATCAACATGTCTCACAGTGTAATATCTAATCATAAAATTTGGTGTTGAGAGAAGACATAAAAACATTATTTTATTTTCCTATCTGCAACTCTGATTTGGTAAAGACTAATAAAAGAAAATGTAATAAAAATGCCCTGTTAAATGCCTGGTTTGTGATCCTCATAGTCCCTCTAGAAATCACAATCCTCTTGTTTCCACAGCATAAATAATATCCAGTAAACAGAATTATGGTTTCATTCGGTGCTGTCACATCATGCTGTACTTTACAACAAGTGCAATTGTATTTCTTTTGGAACAGATTAAGAACAGTGTGGAAGGTGCATTCCCTGAGGGCACTGGAGTCGAGGATAATAAACTCCGTGTCCATTATGTGCCAATGAGACTACAGAAATGAAATCTCTGCTCTCAGAGCAACAGAATATTTATTTTAGAAGCCTCTGTTAAGAGACTTGTTTTGGGATATGTTTAAAGAAGACATTTTATGCGCTGAATAAACATAAGTACCCAATGGCTTGACTGTGTCATCGTAAACTGTGAGCAAAGCTCGCAGGTTTTTATAGCACAGCAGACCAAAAGGAATCATGGCAGCCTTTCAAAGTTCATCATTTGTGCTTAAAAATAAGGATTGGTTGCTTTTGTCTGTCTTTGGTGTTTGTTTTGGGTTGGGTTTTCTCCCTCCTCCCCCATTCTCAAAAATTGAAAGTGGATTTCCAGGATCTGGGATCACTACAGCTGGACAAAGGCCAGGAGGTCACTTTCTTTCTGACTGCTACAAGATGTTCTGGTAGATAATCAGGGTGTGTAACCCACGTAACTGCTTTTAAAAAGATTGCAGTGAAATTGCAACTATCACATTTTTTATGCAAGAGCTAAAAATAAGCAAATGCCCAAGCCTTGCCTTTCCCTCTGTTGGGCCCTTAGCTAATGCTGCTGCAGCCTGCCTTCTACCTTCCACAAATACCTCAGTCCCTGTGTAGAAGCTGCTCAGATTTCCTTGGGTTTCTTTTCCTGATGTGTTCCCTTGACTGTTTCTCTCATTTTTCTCCTCCAGATGTGTGGACATCATGAAGACATGGCTGATAGAGCTGGGATTTACACGTGGGCATGGAGAAGGGCCTCTGCCAACTCCAGCACAGTCTGGGTGTGCAATTCCCTTCAGCAGCATTGCAAAATCCAACCTGGATTTTGTTGGCTTTTTGTAAAACATTGACGTGGAAAGGATTGCTGTTGTGAATATCTGTGTGAAAGCAAAAGGAACAATCGCCTTGCCCTTGTTGTGATTATCACTGCAGTGAGCTCTCGTGTCTGACTTTGTTAAACAGCAATGAAGAAAACTCATCCTCCGCAGGATTTCGAGTGAGAAATGAAACCTTTTGTCCATCATGTGACCAGGAACCTACAAAAAATAAATAGCACATATTGAAAATGCTGTGCCAGTGGGGAGCAGCTGGGCCTTTGTCACGGTTGCAGGGCATCTAGGGAGGCGCAGATGTAACCTGAAGGGGTGCACGGCCTCCAAGTCGCGACTCACCTCCGCTCCACCTGTGAAAAGTAAAGAGAAAAGTTGCAAACTGCACCTGTGCAAAGTGACAGCCTCTGGTGGAGGTTGCAGCTGGGAAGCTCCAGCTGCCAGGGGAAATGCAGACTTCAGCATAGGGAGGTATATTAGAACGCCGGCGCGCTGGCCGGGCTGGGATAGCTGCAGCTTGGCCAGGTGTGTCCCACACAAAGGGAGAACACCTCGTGGCACCTCGGTGCCTCGCGAGCCAGCCGCCCAGCCCAACACAAAGGGAGAACACCCCGTCGCACCTCGGTGCCCCGCTAGCCAGCCTCCCAGCCCGGGCGGTGCAGGGCACGGAGCCCAGCGTGCCTGGGGCTTGTGGATAGCCCAGGGGTGACCAGAAACAAATGAGCAGAGGAGGCTCCTTCGGCCGGGGTTCCAAGGGTTTATTGTAGGAGCTCCCTCGAAGGGGACTGGAAGCGAAGAGGACAAGCTAAGAGACTGAAGGGCTTTAAAGGGATACAGGGAAGGGGGCGGGGATGGCATAGCAGGGACCTGTAGGAAGAGGGGAAGGGTGGGGAGTGTCTGACTACCTTCCCTTAGGGGACACAAGGGGTGTCTGTCAACTGTAGACCGAACACCCCTCAGGAATCCTAGGAATTCAAAGGCCGAACCCATCTTCACAGAATGGGGTTTTACTCTTTGGTACCAGCCCACCAAACCTCTTTTTCTGGGCTCTGTGGCCCCCTGGTTGGTTCATTCACCACAACAGGGAGGGTTAGAGCAAATGGCAGTGGGCTGTGTCCTGAGGTTTGTTCCAAATGCAGAGAGGGCAGATTTCTTTAGTATGCTCTACAAGAGCTGTGCTTGGCTCTCCATCCCTGCAGGCTCCTGTCAGGGAGATCCCCTGATTACCTGTGCAGGGTCACCCACCTGCACAGACAAGCCAGCACAGTGGTGGGGTTTTTCACTATAACCTGTTTTGCTCTTGGTTCTTCCTGTTACCGACAGCACAGAGAGAAAAGGAGCTTTGAGCTGGTGACTGATGTGCAGAGAAACCGCTGCAGAAACAAGAGAACAGAGTCCAGCCCTGGTCCTTGATGGCCTGTGCAGTTTGCTCAGCCTGTGTTCGCCCTCGCCAGGAAATGCAGAAGCTCAGTGCACCAAAACCTCTTCATTCTGCTTGAAGTTGGCCCTACTTGGAAGGCTGAGTTTGATAAAGTGAAGAGATTCCTTGCATCAAGAAGAGTGTAAATAGTACTTGACTCTTGCAGGGTTGCCCGTGCCAGGCCTCGCTTTGCCTTTTCACTGCTTACCCTCCTGACCCGACATTCCTACAGAGCAGGATCTCCTCTATTTTAAGCTTATTTTAGCTGAAATTTTATTAAAATTCTTTTGAATCTCGGTAGCAGTTTCCAGCCCACCTAGAGCTGTAGATGTTTGCTGATAATATGACAATTGTTTGTGGGTTTTGGCAATAATTCTGCCCAGGAGTGCTCTGAAGTAGTCAGAACTTTTGGAGTGGAGAAAAGTGGAGTGCATGCACTTTTTCTTGTTTTAAGCAGTCTGAGAGGAAACTCAGTGAGAATTTTGTGATGGTGCAAAGTGTGAAACCTCTACAGCAGTGGAAGGAGGAGCTACTGTGGGATTATTGGGATGAACTCGAACTGCAGCATGATGGGCATGGCTCTTGCTCTCTTTTGGGGTACATCTTGTAGAAAAACATCTGTCTGATAATAGCACAGTCCTTTCAGGCTGCATAAAGACTGGAACTGGGGTTTTTTTTGGGCACCAGTGACCATGGCTAATTTAACTCAGCATTATGAACAATGAAATACTTTGTCAGGCATCAGATCTGAATTCGGGAATTGGTTTTTTGTTCCTCCCTATTGAGATTATAGATGTAAACTCATAAAAATTGTGAAAGTAATTTTCTAGAATTTGATTTTATGATGTTTTATTATTAAAATAAAAAATATGGTTTCCTATCTTAGGGAGAAGTAGAAAAAACATAAATAAGAGTCACGGTTTTTGAAAAGAATGAGCCTGTTCCTTCAAAGCTGCAAGTTCTTGCTGCTTTGGAAAGTGATAAATCCCAAAGAAATCTAACCTAACACATTTTACATACTGAGCAAATTCAGAAAACCGTTATTAAAAAAAGGAGAAATTATACTACAACAATCTCTTCTTGGGAAAAATGTTTTTAGTGGCTCAGTCATAAGCATTTGTCTCTATAAATAGCTCTGCAGTCGATGCAGAAAAAACATTTTGGAAAGCTGAATTTGGGGTGATGACCTTCCAAAATTCAGGCTGATTAGAAAGCCAGACACATCACTTCAGTAACATGTAATAAACAAAAGGCATTCTTAGCACCTAATTGTAAGTTGAAACTTACTTATACAACACAACTCTTCAAGGATCACAAATAATGAACAAATTAATGAAATTTATAGCCTGTCTGCAAATCACTTGTTGACAGAAAGTGCTCTCCTAGTCAGCTCACATTACTCATTGCCAATTCTTTCAGTGACTGACTTCAATGTTACAGATTCCTCAGTGATGGTTTTTTGGATAAACTCTCCTACTCCAGCTGGTGCGCAGACATTCCTGCCTGTGATATAAATAATTGATATAATGAATCACTTACTAGCAGTCGCTCCTTGCCCCTTTAGCCGAGTGCATCCAGCCGGGGCACTGCAAACACTGGTGGTGCGAGAGAACAATTCCCTCTAAGGCTTCCCACAATCCTGGTACAGAGGAGCTGAGGAGGATGGCACGAGGGACAGCTGGAGATGAAGGCCAGCCCATGGAGAGCTCTCTTCCCTCCAAGAGAAAGGCAGGAGTGCCTGCCAGAGCCTCATGCAGATATATTCGCTGCCATGAAATACGAGGAGTCACGCACACGAACTCTGACCTCCCCGAGGCACGGGTTACACACTGATCATACATCTCTTTCGTTGGGTTTTAGGCCAAGATTTTAAAATGGAACATCCCTAAAAGCCTTTGTTTTATTCTCCGTGGTGAGAGTGGTGGCTTTTGGCCAGGAGCACAGAGGTGATGTCAGGATGTGAACGTGTCAGCAGGTATTTATTGCTTCTGAAAACCAGGGCATTTTCAAGGCATGTGCTCAGACTCAGCCCTTTAGCCCTGCCCTGTCCTTTGGTGCCTTTGAAATCCAGTGTGTCTCTCTGATCTGCTGCTGCTATCTCTTCTTTGACTAATATTCTCTGTTCTAAAGCAGCATCTTCAGCTTTTTCTGCTGTTTTCTTTGTCCCATGCTCCCAACAAGCATTGTAGGTTATCTGACAAGTTCTGATTGGTTATGTAATCAGCTGGACACAGACATAAACTGTGGCACAGTTATTTTCTAAAACATTTTGTAATTACCAGTGAATTTTGTTCATTACCTGCCCTAAGGCATTGTAACCAGTATACAAATGCAGTTTTGAGCTCTAGGAAACAGCAGTACAAGCAAAAGTCCATTTATGCAGAATTTGTATTTGCAATACTCTAAGAAGTCTTCACATTTCTCACTTTTCTATGTGAATGTCTTAACATTGACAGGGTTCTTCTTCATCCTAATTTTGGGAATTTCTTGGTGTGTTTGCAGAGATATCAGTACAAAAATGCAAAAGGAAAAGCTGAGATTTTTTGCATAAGAGCATTGAATAGTTTCAGGGAATATAAAACTTTTCAAGACATCCTGAAGTGAGGAAATTAAAACAGGCTGTGAATGGAGAATAATTGACTTAATCCTAATTTAATTGTAAATTTTGAAACTGCATAATTTACTTGTCAAAAGATATAAAATCTAGTAAATCTTTTTTCCCAACAGAGGAGTTTTCAGATACAGTTTTGTTCTTCTGGTAGGGTAGGAGGGACTTTTGATCTCTTTCCTCCAGCACAATTCCTGTTTTCTAGCTGAGGAAAGAAAAGGAAAGGCTGGGGAGCTGGAACTGCTTTGCTGATCCTGGTGTGCCTGAAAAACCACACCCAAAATTGCTAATCACTTCTCACAGAAACACCAAAGGATGGCGGAAGAAGCAAAGAAGGAGAGAAGGGACAGGTTTGGGGAACTGGGGAAGATTTGGATCTCTGGGGCAGGTTTGGAGCTGTGGGGCAGATTTGGAGCGGTGGGGCAAGTTTGGATCCATGGGGCAGGTTCGGAGCCATGGGACAGGTTTGGAGCTGTGGGCTAGATTTGGATCCATGGGGCAGGTTTGGAGCCGTGGGGCAAGTTTGGAGCCATGGGGCAGGTTTGGAGCTGTGGGGCAGATTTGGAGCGGTGGGGCAAGTTTGGATCCATGGGGCAGGTTTGGAGTCGTGGCTCAGGTTTGGAGCCGTGGCTCAGATTTGGAGCTGTGGGGCAGGTTTGGAGCTGTGGGGCAGGTTTGGAGCCCTGGGGCAGGTTTGGAGCCGTGGCTCAGATTTGGAGCCTTGGGGTAGGTTTGGAGCTGTGGGGCAGGT
>VWPU01010540.1:0-32279 GCA_013398955.1 Callaeas wilsoni
GCTGTGAGCTTTACCTTGATCAAGTTAGCACACAAACACAGGTGCACAGAAGACAGCTGAAGTGGTTTGTTACTTCTTTCCTGCATAAATGGCTGAGAAAACAGAACTGTTACATTCACCATCTTACCTGGACAAGCTCTCTGTATGCGGATTTCGCCAAGTTATAGGGCACCAGAAGATTCGACGCCAGGAAGTAGAGAACTTCCAAGCCGGTGAAAATCATGGCGAATTTGTTGATGATGACGATGGTCTCGAGCGGGACGAGGCAGAGCCGTGCCAGCAGAGGGAGCATGTGCGCGGAGAACAGCCAGATCTGCTTGGTCTTCATGACGCACGAGCAGAGCGTGCACACCACCAGCTGCCCTGGAAACGCGACACAGCAGTTCAGAACCAAGCTGATTATCCCCTTCAGGAAAAAGCGTATTTTAATACGCTATCTTTCCAGAACACCGTTATCAACGTCCAGCATATTATGACGGTTCTAACTAGGACATCTCTGTTACGAAACCAGGCTCCTCTCCGTGTCTTTTGCTGGGTCACTAAAGTTACCCTTTCCAAAGTGAACGCTTTCACTTCCCAGATTAGTGAGCTGTAAACCCAAAACACATGCAGAATCAGATTAATAAAGCCCCAGGAATAAATCATACAGAGGATAACCCAACAAGCCAGCCCTCTTTTTCCTCACCACCCCCAGCTCAGCTGAAATCCCATCAGTATCTGTACACACAGCAGCTTTTCTGAAGCCCAGCTACACTATTTCATCCTGACCTACACAAAAAAGCCATCAGAGGTCCCAAATGGCTTTTAGAGCAACAATATTTACACTGTCAAGAGGAATTACTGGCCAAGAACAGCAACAGGAGAACAGCCAGGTCAGCAGCTGAGACTTCAATAATTTCATAACGCCCTGAGGCAGTTGCTCAGAATGATCACTGAAGCTTGCAAGTGACAGATAATTAACAACTAAATTCTCTTTAATAGCTGGTGGGGACACAAGCATGAGCACATCTCCCCCACACACCCAGAGATTTGGAGGGTGGTATTTCTAAAGCACGAAGACCAGTCCAGTATAACTGCTCATCAGAGACACTGAAGTTGTACCCTTGATCCCAGAGGAAACTGAATGGGGCAAAATGCACATTGCCTGGATAAGGACAATCTTCACAAGTCATTTTGCTGTAAGGAAGAAATTTATGGCATATTATTTGAAAACAGCCCCTTGTTCACCATCTCTGTTAACTTATAGCCAAATGCCACGATGGTACTAAATTCAAGTGCCAATACCCTGTTTTGGAACCACCTCCATGTCTGCATTTCGTAACTCTCCCTGAAACCAGGAGCTGGCCTTAGGAAAACAGAGGAACCAGACCAAGGCCAGTAACATCTCTAGGTCAGCAGGAATTCCATGTGCTCACATAAGCTCAGTGACCTTGTAAGCCCTTCTGGATGGGCTGGGGAGGGAAGCTGAGAGAGGAGAAACAGCAGTACCAGGGTTTTGCTTTCATTCTGCCAAGCTTCCCTGCCTAGGAGGACTCCTGCTTTCAAAATAACTGCAAGTGAGCTGGAAGCAATTTCTAATCTCTACTACTTAAGCATACAAAGTTCTCCCTCCTTCATGCTGTCCTCTTTCAAGTTAAATTCCTACTGTCAATTTGATAGATGTGTTTCTGAATTTGCAGATGTCTCTGCAGGACAAGCACCCCTGTTCTCAGCAAGACACTATCAGCAAACTGGGTCTTCTGAGCCTCAGAGAAAGTTACTCCACTCATCTCTTTAGACGTTCAGCAGACTCCAGCTCTGAAGCATTCTCCCTCTGCTTTGTTGTTCTCTGCCCACACACACGTTGCTACAACCCTATTTAAGACACCACCAGCACACTGCTGCGCTGTCACATTCAGGAGCCTGGCAGGCAGCTTGAGAGGATTTCTGCGACTAACGGTAACTAAGGCAACTCGGCTTCACACACAAAGAGACACAAACACCAGCATCCAATGTGTTCTTCAGCATTTAATAAGAGTGTCGTCATCTGAAATCAAATACTGCAACAGCATCACATTAAACAATCCAGTGCTCTCTGGGATCACTCTGGAGCTCTCCGATCGCAAATTAGAGCCTCTGAGCTCAGTCTCAGTAAACAGCAGAAGCTGCTTTTCTCCAACAGCCACGTGTGGAGCATGCTGCTCATCCCTGCTCATCCTCCCACCCTTTTAATTTAAACACTGATCAAAAGTTACTTGTCATGGGAAGGAGAACTGTACACACCATCAAAGGAAATACATGGAGCACTTTCTCTGGAGGCTCCAATCTCCTCCCTGAAGTGTGCACCTTGTCAATTCTCAGCTCCTGCAGGAAAGGCATGAATGTCTCCAATGGAGCTCTGAGTGATGGTACTTCCCATTTTAAACTGAGGTAGCAGCACCTTAGTTCAGGAGAGCCCATCTCCCTCTGCAGTAAATCACACTTTATCTGCAGGTGGGGCTGTACAGCGTCAGTCATCAACACCGCACAGCAGGATCGGCCAGAGAAAGTAGCCTGTACCTCATCTCAAATCACAGATTTTAACACTGCAGCTATCTGCTAAGACTATCAAATCCTGGCGAATGTTTGCACTCTGTAAACTGAAATGCTGTGGCCTGAAAACTGACAGACACAGCTAATGAACCCAACACTCCAGGAAGACACCCCTGGAAGACACCAAACAGGTTCCTCTGTTAGGGAATGAGGCAATAAGGAAGAAATCCATCGTGTGAACTTCCTGCCCATCCTCTTCCCTTCCCCAAACACATTAAACATTGCTGACAGGTAGCCAGAGCCTCTCAGCTCATAAGCTAATGGAAAATGTTCAGCAGGAAAGCTGACATGGCACAACCACTTGGAGCAGAGAATCATCTTTATTTCATTCACAATTTTAGAAAGCTGAAGCTAACAAACTCCCTGGCTACATCAGCAACTGTTACTCAAAAACAAGGTATCCTAAAGTTAATATAGAACCCCATTACTGTGCCATAAGAACAAGCAAGTCTCCACGGTAGCATCAATTGCAAAACCACAGAGCAGCTTTGAAAAGTTCACAGCTGATGTGCTCCAAAATCGCTCGCTCATCCAAGGGCACCTCCAAAGACATTTCTTTCTTCCATCCAGCACTCAGAACACATTATTATCCCTAGACAACAGTCATCAGACTGAGTTAGATGCAGAGGAAGAAACGACTGAGAGACCCCATTCAGAAAGTATTAATGAATAAAAGCACTAACAAAGGTTACATTTGTGAACCAACATGATTCCCTTAATTCTGAGCAGAACTTTAGGAACCAGAGTTGTACCAGAAGCACCACTGTTCCATTCCCTCATGCACCTGCTTTGGTGCCTGTCAGCAGTGCTGCAGCACAACACCCTGTCAGAATGGGGGAGAAAAAGATGTAGCAAAGCACCTGTACATTCATTTTGCTGTGAAGATGACACCTCTCAGTGCTGTGCCTTCCTGAGACTCCACTGAATAAGCACCCTTGTGTACAACGAATCTGAGAAAACATTTCATATTTCTACAAAACACTGTCAAGCCTCACAGACCACTTTCACAAGTCTTCCCCAAAGATGACCAGTTGTCACCAAGACCAAAACTACACTTTCAAGTTGGCTTTAAAAGAATAAGAAATATTAAGAATGGGGATATTAAGTATGTTAACATATACATATTTGCTAGTACAGTCACAGGCACCTACTTCTGAAACACAATTAAAGTAAGGGGACACTAGTCTGATACCCACTACAACCCAATTGGCTAAAACCATTATCTTTTTCTCCCTTGTTTTTAATCCCTATTAAAACCTGGATGCAGCATGCTGGGTTTGACTCTCAGTATAGCTTTTAAGTGTTAGTGAATGACACAATGCCTCCTGATCTCTTCCTGCCCAGGCCTGCCTGCTGCTTTGTGAAGCTCTCCGAGGGATTCTGCTTTACCATGGAACCCTGCATTGCACCTGGGAGAGATTCAAAGGACTGATTACAAACATTTTCTCATAAAAATCATACCAAAAGCTTTAGCTGCAATTTGGAGTCATTTGACGAGAGAAAAATACATCTAGACATTCAGAAGAGAGAGGAAACGATATCTAAATAATATTTCCTTGACAATTACCAATGTTACTTCTATTAAAAAGTATTAAAGACAAATGCCACGTTTGAAAGTAAAGATGCAAGCAAACAGGAGATGGGTAAATTCTGTCAGACCTAACATACTGTAAAGTAGTAAACCCATTTTTATCTGCCAGTAGCAGCTGCAAGTAAACAGAAAGCAGCTGAGTTTTGCCAACAGTACATGGCTGACTAAATCTGTCAATAATCTGATGAAAACCATAGATCTTAGTGAAAGGAATTAAGGAAGATTTTTCTTCCAAGCTTGTCTCAGGCTTCATTCTAAAATACACATGGGGTGTGTGAGTATGTGTGTGTGTGTATTCCAGTATCCTCTCAGGAGAACATATGGTTTGGTGTAGCAACCTTAACAGTGAATTTATTCTCTTCCAGTCAAAGTTCAAAGGGTAAGGAAACACTCTGGGAAGTGCAATTCTTCATGATTTATTTGGGATTTTTAGGCAGGGAAGTCATCTCTGCCATTAATCAACTATTTAAATGTGTTTGACTTGTTATTCCTTAACTCTTTAATTAGAAATATCCTCAGGACCCTGTAAAAAAAACCAGTAGCTTGTAGTCCCATGCACACACCCACAATTATTTAGAACCAGATTTTGTAAGAGAATTACAGTGTTCAGCTCTAAAGCCAATAAAGAATTAATGTGTACTACACCTGAACTGACAAAAACACTACAAATGCACGTTACTTTTGATATTTCTACAGTACTTTCCACATAAAGGGTATTACAGACACTCCAGTTGTTCTGAATTAGACTGCAAGTCTGAGAATAACAGAGGCAGAGCGTAACAAACAGACCTGGAAAATATTCCAGAGCTTCAAGTATGGGGTATTGGTAAATCAGTGGCACAGAAAAAGCCAGGCAGGACACAGCTATCCTCCTATGCCTCTTGCATATTAGTAAGAATCACAACGAGTTAAAGTAATAAAAGAGATTTGAAACCAAGAGGTAAAACATGCATAGGTTGCAATGAAGAGAATTAGAGCTCTCTCCTCTCAATTATTTAGAACACTTACCTACTAAAGCAGTCATGAAACGGTTCATAGAGAGAGGCTCCAAGTACATTGGTCCTTCATAGCCTGATTCCAATTCGCTCCTCACATAATCCCTAAAAAACACAAACCCACAAACTATTATGATCCATCTGATTCAAGACAAGAAGCAATTTATTCATTCCATATGCATGTAACTTCAGTGTATGTCACAGCCAATTAACTAAATTGCAAAAAGCAATATTAACACTACTGTTCCAGCAGCCGTGCTGATGGAAGGATCCAACTGAGGCATGACTTAAGCAAGAGCTGAATTATCTGTAATTAGACTCACTGGCAGAGCTGTAAAAATCCTTTGAGACATCTAAGCTGTTCTTCAGAGTGTGGCCTCAAACTGCTTATTGACAAAGCCTCTTAAGCACCATTCCATTTTTAAGTATCCTTATTAAGTGTTTTTCTTCCTAACAATAATTTCTTTTCCCACCAGTAATATGTGAAAAAAAAATTTGAAAGCTTGACAGAGAGATCGTCCAATTTAATGTTTATAGTATTTTGCACTTAAGAAGTTCTTTACATTCAATTAAAAAATAAGTATGAAGGAAAAGCAATAGCCATGGACTAGAGTCAGGAACAGAGTTGCTACATCATCCTTTTGTCCAACACAATTTAAAAGTTTAGTTCTATCCTACCAGATACCCACAAACTGATAAAACACTATTGACAGACACAGTAAGAGAGCCTGAAAATCTGTAATTCCCCTCAGAAAAAGTGAGGTGGGAGGGTGGGCTCTGGCAACCAAAGTGAAAAGTAAGAACCTGAGGACCCTGGGCAGTTTTCTGCTGTTGCTGGTCATCCCTTGGCCCTGCCCTCGAGTAGGGTAACACATCAAGAGAACTCAAGAATGAGCCCCACACTAAGAGCAGGCATTTCACACTTCCAGAAGCTGATCCTGGAACAGCACAGCAGGAACCCTGCAGTGGCTCCTGAATCCCCTGCCATCAGACAGCAGGCAGTACTGCTGACCTTTCACATCCAGATCCCAGCCCCGTTTTTCTGCCATGCCCTGTGACCCTTTCTGCTCCACTCCAGCGCAGCTGCAGCTCCATCCTCGCTAGGACACCACCAGCACAAAAACCCTGTGCTTGTTTCTGGCTAATCCTGTCCAGCCATTCACATCTACCTGCATCGCATCCCGGGAATGCCAGACAGACACACTCGATCTGACCCCGCATGGAGCTCACAGAGTCTGTTTGCTCGAGGGGCAATTCAGTTATTCTGTGTTTATTTTTATCAGCGAGGCAAGCCACACTTGCTGGGAACAGATGCAGACAGAGCACAGCAAAACAGAACCAGAAACCACAGCCACTGCAAGAATTGCTCTTTTTATTTCAGTGCAGAAATAGATGTAACTTAGTGCTGCTGGGACCATTCACTTCTCCCCAGAAATGTGGGAATATACCCTGCTCCTAGGATTAGCTTGCTACCTCAAGCAGAGGTATTCACATTTTCACTTGCAAAAAATCTCAGGAATTTAAGATATAAATCTCAAAGTACTAAAACAAACACTTCAAAGCCTGTTCTTCATAGCTGACAACGCTGCCTACTCAGAGCAGCTTTTCAAGTGCCACAGTATATGTGAGGTATGTTGAAATGGGTTCTTTAGACTGCAACCTACAATTAAGAACACACGAGGGCTGAAAAGGCACCTAAAATGACAATTCTAGACAGAAATCTTCCCCTTGCTCTCCAGGTATAGCTAAGCACGAGTGCTTTTTTCCTACCTTCCAAAATCCATATGATTGTAATCCTTGGGGCAAAAGGGTTTTTTTGTATTTATTTACATCATAGGGACCAGCAGAAAGCACTTTCTGAAAGCATCAGCAACACAAACAGGATAACCCATCAGTTACAAAAGACAGAAAAAAATAACAGCACTTGCAAGATGCTGAAGATGGCTTTCTGTCTGAGCAAAATCACGCTCCACCCTCAAATTTTGGGTGGAAACACTGGCTATTTCTAAGCTGCTGGAAGGAAAGCAGTGAAGACATCAAGTTTCTTCTATATTTGTTAGGAAACAGGTTATAAAATCATCCAGGATACCAAGTGCAGCAAGATGACCTTACACAACTTAGCTACGAGACACGAACAAAGCTGCACTTACAGTTGCTTCTTCAACACCAGAACGTGCTTGGAGATGACCCAAATTTCTTCGAGCTACATTTCTTGCTGTTGTCTGATTCAGTCATCTGCACAGAGGTCTGCACTTGCCTGAATTCTCTAAGTAACTCTCAATTATAATTGAGTTTTAGGCCCACCAGCTTGGAGAAGCAATGTTTTAAGATCTCCTAAATTTTTTAAACAGTATTTGTAGATGATGTCTGAATGAGGAAAGTGAAAGCAATGATTCTCTTATTACCAGTACAAACACAAGGATCTTTTGGCACAGACACCAATCAGAAGATGCCTCGAACAGCTGCAGTGCCATACAAGATGCTGAAAAAAGCAAGTGCCTGCACTCAATTTTGATCAATTAAAGCTGTATTAATCTGCAGCTTTTACATTGGAGGATTGTTCACTTTACTGCAGCAATGTAAGAAAACAAGAATGCTACGATCATTATTTACTAGTTAATGAAATGACTGAAACTACGTTACTTTAGAAAATCGGGATTTAAGAATAAAGCTTAGATCGGACTGCCTGCTGTTCATTCTGTAGATGCATTCCCAGCCTCATTTAACCCAGCTGCTGGCCTGTTAACAGGTACCCATGGACAGCCATGGCTCAATTGCCCTGCAAAGGTAAAGAGATACAGAGCTTCACACGTGATCATTTTTTTGGTACTGAAGTACAAAAAGGACCTCCATCACTAAAAATATGCTTTATAATTGACTGACATAAGGCACAGTGGTTATCTGACCTAACTGACTCATATTGCTGACATTTACTTTGGCTGATTAATCTCCACTGTCAACATCAAACACACTCTCACAGGTTTCTAATGTCTACAGACAACCTCAAAATTAGGTGTATTTTAAGTTTATCCACAAGAAACAATTCAGTCTCTTGCTCCCTCCCTTCTCATTTTAAGCTCTGTGAGGCTCAACACACTTGGGATACAATCATAATAAAACTGCAAAACATGAAATAAGATAATGATGTGAACTCCAGTTTTAGCATTAGCAGTGTGTTTAATTGCATAGCTTCTGTTCTGCATAACTGCATCATTTATTTTCCCAAGCTGCTTTTTGCTGGAAATGGGTAAAAGAAATGTGATCCTTTTAAGCAAGACATTTGTGCAACTACATATAAAATAAAACCAGCATTCACCTTCCTTTTCAGGAGCAGCAGGACTGTGGTAAATTAATTTAGCTCACTGAATTCTTTTAAACTGCATTCTTTTGTATGAGTGGCTTTGCTTAGCAAAAGTAGCTGAAGTTGCTGGAGTCTTCAGCCACAAGCTGCAAACTCCCACCTAGGAAAGCTGAACTTATCTTGAACTTCTGCTCAGTTACATGAAGGGAGGCCCTGAGACCAGTGTGAACTCTGGTTCACAGCAGAAGCTGCAACCCAGATAAAAGCAGCCAACACCCACCTGGAGACAGAGAAAGAATCCAAAAGGGAACAAGAAGACCCCAGACCACCCACCACTGGACCAAGGGGTGTGTGCAAAGCACATGAAGGGTGGATGAAGGATGGGTGTATTCCCTGTAAGGGTACAAAGACTCAGGGATTTGTGTGTTCTGGGTCCCTGGCTGCAGGCACCCAGCTCAAACTGTTCCTATTGCTGTGCCAATCCATTATTAAACTAATTTTTCTTGGGATTGGAAACTCTGCTACAGGAAACCAGATGGGATCTCAGACCACTTTCCCAGCTTCTTGTCTCCAAATATCCAAGTGCTGGCATCGGGAGAGTTCACCAGGTACCTCTGGAGCAGGAGGCATTGAAAGGTGAGTGTTAAAACTCCCACGGCAGCTTTGGAGAAGGTCCTGCAATGGGTCTGAGTCCCTCTCGCTACTGGGGTGTGTTTGAGTCCCTCCCCTACTGCAGCTCACTGAGGGCTGCACAGCCTGATCAGAGTAATGTGCACACACAAAGGGGATTCAAGTCCCACACGTAAAAACGGGGTTCGAGTCCCTCATAGCAATGGCAAATATAATCCTTTAGATACAAACTGTTGGCCAAATCTGAGGCTAAGATTGGATCCAGCTGCACCTACACTCCTCTCTGAACCTCGTGACTCCACCAGGAGGGTCTCCTGACAGTCTTTTTTGCTGCTTTTTCTTTTTTCTTTCTGGTAACAGGGAACAAACTCGGCATAGAAAAGGGGATGCCCTTGGCCAAGGTATTGCAAAACTGGGAAAAGATTTATGGTACAGCTCAATTATCTAAAAAGCACACAGTGGCCTTGTGCCAGGAGGAATGGCCATATATTACTAGGACAGCTGGTGGGGGCCCCAGGAAATTTGGCCACTACACGGAACTTTCAATCAATTAAGACTCACTTATTTACGACACCGCTTAGAGGATAAAAGCCCTGGACAAATGCATTACTGTTTTAGGAAAAGAAAATTGGATACACCAGTCTCATGTCAAACGAGGGGTGAGTAACCAGGCAGCTAATGAATGATGGCACTGTGAAGAACTAATACTCTGAGGAGATGAAGTGGGACAGCTCACTCACCACTCTTGGTGCTGTTAACCCAGATGACCACAGCTGCATGGCTAAGTACTAAATCAATGCACAATTCAGTGTGGTATAAAGTTAACAAGCCTAAAGAGGACCTAATTCACGTAGATTGTTAGGGGCTGGGCGACCAAACCTCCGTAAAACCCAAAGAAATAGCTCTCATTTTTTGTTGTGAATCCAATACAGCTCATGATCCAACTTAATAGAACCAGCAAGACCAAAGCTGATTGCCCCAGAGCTACTGTTGTTTACTATTCAATTCCAGCTGCTGTGTGTGGTTGGACACCAGATTTCAAATAAACAGAATATTTGTTAACGTGACCTGTGAAAAAAATTAACTTTAAAAAATTAACTTAATACTAACCACTGCCCAGCACAACGAGCTTAGTTACCACCCCTCCACCAGTAAGGGAGGAGTTGATCCCACAAATTTCTGAAATTAGGGCTGGCTCTTAGCTGCATGCAAGCACAATTGTACATACAATCTATGGTAGCCACAGTCATAAAAGAAGGGGAAGGGTGTATCTTACCTGTTGAAATGAAAAAAAATCAAAAATTGGGAAAATGCAACCGATTTCAAGAGAGAATCCCAGCTGTGGTGATAACCAGCCGATTTCCCATACAGCCCTACAGCAGTAAGGGCACAGCTTTCATCTCCACAATATGCAACACATGAAAATACACCATAAACCCAATCCCTGTGGTAGGACTGAATCCCAGGGGAGCTGCCCTCTATCCACTAGAGCTCAGTATGGGCCCAACAAAACAGTATCAAATGGCAGAGTGTCAATGTTGATGCACATGTTGCAGGAGACCAACAGGGATTTATTTGTGAAAGTAAAACCTTCAAAGCACAAGACATTTGTTTTGACACTGAACGAAACGTCTGTCACTTGAAATATATCCCAAAGAAACCCCTGAAACTGTACCTGCCTACATTGAAAAAGGATGTGTTTGCGTAAGAACTCTTTGTAATCTTATGTTTGTAAATAACATCACTGTAGGGACAAATAATCACTCCATTACTTCTAACTGTAGAATCACTGTGGGATGCAATTTTAATTATTCAGCTCCTATTATGTCCAATCAATGGTTACAGTCCAATCATACTTAAGCTAAAATTTACTACCTATCCCTATCAGAATGAATCCTGCACTGGTGAGGATGCCACTGAAACCTGATGACCTGTATCAACTGTTGGAACGTGTCCAAAACAATGGACAAAAAATTCTAGTCGCCATTCAGTGCAGAAGAAATGCGTCATGTCATGGAAAGAGTGAAGAAGGAGGCACACCACTGATGGTGGAAAACTCTCTTTGGGTGGTCACCAACAGGAACAGGAATCCAGATTGGGACGCTCCATCCAGTGGTGACCTTGTCTGCCCTGCTTACATTGTGCCTGTTGTTTGTAGCAACATTGTATGTGAGACTAAGGGTTGTACTTAAAGACTTCGTGAGTTCCTTCCTTTTTAAAGGCTTCATGAGTTCCTTTTGACACATGAGCAGGAATGCTTAATAAAAAAAAGCAGGACTGTTGTAAATGAAGTTTAGTTAGCTGTGTTCTTTTAACTGTATTCTTTTGTCTGAGTGGCTTTGCTTAGCAAAAGTAGCTAAAGCTGCTGGAGTTTTCAGGCCATGAGCTCCAAACTCTCACCAGCTCCAAGCTCCCACCTAGAAAAGCTGAACTTATCTTGAACTTCTGCTCAGTTACATGAAGGGAGGCCCTGAGACCAGTGTGAACTGGACGATAAGGAGGCCACAACTCAGCAGAAGCTGCAACCCAGCCAGATAAAAGCAGCCAACACCCACCTGGAGACAGAGAAAGAATCCAAAAGGGAATAAGAAGACCCCAGACCACCCACCACTGGACCAAGGGGTGTGTGCAAAGCACATGAAGGGTGGATGAAGGATGGGTGTATTCCCTGTAAGGGTACAAAGACTCAGGGATTTGTGTGTTCTGGGTCCCTGGCTGCAGGCACCCAGCTCAAGCTGTTCCTATTGCTGTGTCATTCGCTTATTAAAACAATTTTTCCTGAAATTGGAGACTGCTGCAGGAAACCCAAGGCAAAGAAATTTCATTAAATTGGATTTTGGGTTTTTTAAGCCGACTTCTCTTTTTTCCATAAACAGATGGTATGTTATTTCCACCCAAATTGCCAGGTTAGCATGCTACATATAAATGTAGCATCTTCTGGGACACTCTAGGTATTCACAAATATTACCTACACCATTTTTACACATTAAGGTAATTCGCAGTTCTGCAGGCAAGGAAACAAACATCTAAGAAATTAAGTGACTTGTCAAGGTCACATAAACCTGGAAGTCTGAAGTCAGAGCTTAACTATAAAATTCAGATGATCTTATTCCCAGACTTGCAGATGAACTGCAAGCTATTTCTGGGGTGGAAAAAAAGCACTGAAAGCTGAAGTCTTTCAACAGCTCAGAATTTCCAGGACACTGCAGAGTCACAAGTGCCAGATGATTCTGGTCTTGTTCTATAATTTGCACTAACCAAACTGGCCTCAATATAAGACCTCTTCATCAGTCTTAAATAGCATCCCAACTGGTAGTGCATGCAAGGAAGCCCCTGGAAGTTTTCAGCTCTGAGCAGAATTACTAACAAAAAACACTGCAAAACAGTTTGCAGTGTACTGCATGTCTTGTTATGATCAGGCTGCTAAATGTGACTACTGCATGTCTTGTTATGATCGGGCTGCTAAACAGAAACATCACTTGGAACTGGATAGCTTTGGCAGTAAGAGCAATGGCTCTGCCAACAGATATATCTGTCACATTTTACTGTTTTCAATATGAAAACTAATGGGATTCAAAAATCCTTTTGTAAGGCTAATTCAAGTGTCACCCCCCACGTATGACTCCCTGATTGTACAAAGGCTTCAGCTGAGAGCCCCTTGCACTGTGCTTCCTTCCAAACCAAATCAGCTTTATGTCTAGGGAATGGGTAAGCTCACTCAGAAGTGTCAGCAGCTACATCTGCCTTGCACAATACCTTGGGAATACTGCTGAACTATTTGAATCCATGACATCTTTTAATTAAATATATTTTTTGTGCTAGTTGATGCAACATTTAATTAAAGTCTTTATTAACTCGCTCCAGGAGCACCAAACAGAGAAAGCTTAGTAGGAACCTACCTAACAATCCAAGCAATAGTTACTAAACGTGCTACAATGAATCCTAAAAAGTCTCAAACCTCACAAAGCAACAGAAGTCAGAATTCTTATTACAGGGAAATACAAACAAGGTATTAAAAGCAAACACAACGCTATCTCTTAATGTATCAACCAAATGCGTAACATCTCCCTTTCCTCTAAGAAATTTAAAGACCCAGAGTGGCACAAACACCTCCAGCTGTAAATGTTCTGGACCAAAGCCCTGTGTCTGATGGGCGTTTGTTAGCAGATTTATTATTTCAACACAAGTTCTTAAATAATGTTTAGGTCGCTTTTTCTAATAAATAAGCCTTTAATCCTAAAAGAAACACTCACAAACTCCATCTATAACAACTCAGGACTCCCATGAGGATGACAAATAAACTCCTTCTTCCTTCCTACTGAGGCAATAAGAGGCTATAACTCCTCTCTTGTACACTCATCCTTTTCAGGAAATCACTAACTGCAATTCTGACAGCCACAACAGCGACATGTCAAGTCATCACAAAACCTTCATTAACACTCCCCTGAACTGCAACATATCAAGGAAGACATTCCAGCAAATGCTCTGGAACAACAATTTTGATGCAGAAATAACAAAACTATCACTTCCATTAAATCAATTGAAAGCACATTTTTAAATGTTTCCCATCAGCAGGCACCAAAATAAGTCAGGCTCAAATCCATATTTTCAAAACTTCCCATGCAAAGCCTTTAATGCGATGGCAGCATCTTTGGTTCCAATTAAATATCGTGGCAGTATGAAAGTTTACACTGGCTTTTAACAGAGTTAGCTGGGGCCAAAGAAAGATAGTAGGTTTTGTCTTGTTTGACTCAAGAGTTCTCCGACCTCTTGCTCTGCATTTTAGATCCAAAACATCTGTTTGCATTGTAAATTCAAATTTGTGTAACACATTTTAAGAATAAATTCTACTACTACTTTGCTTTTACTGGATCCCAGATCTCTATCTGCTCTCTCACCCGAGGTGCCAGGAAACTAAAAGTAACATCCTATCTGCTGTGTAAAACACCCCAGTGCTGAAAGCATTTTAGCTGAGCCACTCAGCACCTCAGATTACTGCATCAGAGGCCATATTTAGTCTTGTGTAAGTGCTTCCTCTCTTTAGATTCATGGACATTACACTCCCCAGACAAGTAGCTCAGAATTTTCAATGCAAAGTGTATTTTCAATGACTTAAAGGAACTACTTGACTGCATATGTAATTCTGTACACTTTTCCAAAGACAAAGAACAGCAAGATATAGTTAGGTGCCTGACATAGAAAAAAGGCCTCCACAAAACTATTTATAGACAATATTAACAAAATAACTGTTATTTTTCTAATTCCCAAACCAAGCTAACAAAATTAATCCATTTATTCTTACCTGGAAATTTGGTGCCCAGCATAAAGCAGCAGTGCAGTCAAAAAGTACAGGTAAAGCTGAACCAGGTGTTGCCTTGGTAAAGTTAGAAGCACAACACTTAAGATGTAACCTGTAACAAAAAGAAGAAGTTGGTATTTTAAAAAATACTATTGAACACCAAATTAAAATAATACTTAGCATGTTCACAATTCAAGATGGGGACACACAGGCTGTACTCCATATTAGTCATATTAAAGCCCACTCCAGCTATCAGGGTTGCATGAGTCAAGGACAAGACCTGACACAGCCTAGGATTTGTGGATATTTATCCCAGCAGCCCCTGCACGTCTCGTTAGCATTTAGTGAGGCTGTTGAAAATGACCCAATGCAGATGCAGCTTTACACTTTGAGACCGCAGCCTGGCTGCTCAGCAGCCTCTCCAACAAGCAGAACACTGACCCTTATTTTCGTAAGGATCTCACTCAATACCCAAATAAAGCAGCACTTCGAAGCCCACTTCATAACTGGGTGGTACAAGTCCATACTCCTCCTTTCCAGACAGGCTGCAGGTCAAAAATCCAGCCCATGGTGCCCTCACCAGTATTTATTTCCAAGCTCTCTCTCCATCACTGCAGTGCACTTGTGCTCTTTCCCAAGGTCAGCTCAAGTGCCTGGCACTGAAATCCGTTTAGGAAAACAACCCAGCAACAGCCAACAACCCCCCTGAAGCTAAGAACAAAACACTGGAGAAGAACTTACCCTGACCCTCACAGCCACACCAGTCATGTCACATTTAAAGTTTCATACATCTATTCAGCAACATCAGGCACAATCTTTTTAGCTGAGTTAATTTGTATTTTGAGTTTTTAAAATGTATTTCATAATGCAACTCTAGATTAAGCACTCATAAGCAGTGGCGCAACCAGGTACTATAAAACAGCTTGGGAACACAGCATGCTCCAATATTTGAAAAAGACACTATTTCAGAGTGAGTATTTATGAAAAAGTATTTAATGGCTGCTTAATATCTGCCATGTTCAATAAGCCACCTCTGTAAAATTCTACCATTCTTTTTGGTCTTCAACAAGGTATCTTGCAAGATGCTCCCAAGAAAAGGCACCAGACCCATGGGATGCCAAGCAGAGAGAGATCAATTCAGGTAAGACAGATGATAGGATCAGTGACAGACAGACAAAGCCTATTTACTTACCTTTTAAAAACACCAGTATATAATTTATGTATTTAACGTTCAAGGTAATTTTTCAATCATTTTCATGAAGTGGATGTGACAAGTTGCACATTTGTCTCAGGATGTGCTTTTTAAACAGCTGAAATAATTGATAGTTTCTCTTATTAAAATCAAGTGTCATACAAGTCACTAATTCTGTACAACATCACTTTGACCAGAGGGCTGGAGCACCCGTTCCGTGAGGACAGGCTGGGGGACTTGGGGCTGTTCAGCCTGGAGAACAGAATCATAATTTTGAGCTTTTTTAAAGGGGCGTGAAACACAGCACTCCATCACTGTTTTACACAGAATAACTTGCTTCTACTTAACACAGCACATCGGATGTTCTACACCATCAGTTTTCTTCACAAACACCTGCATTTTCTGGAATTTCTGTTCTCTGTTTACCACCTTCCTTCTACCAAACACACAAACGACAAGAGCAGGAACTTCTCAGCAGTCTCCATGAAGATATTTAACTACCTTGCACCACACCACAGCCTCATGAGCTAGCTCCAAAGCTCTCAAACCATCTGCACACATTCCTACACCTCAGCTCTGCTGCATTCACCCCTTTCCCTGGATTCCTTTGTGAGGGCCAATTCCCCCTGAGGAACAACCCACAACCATCTATCATTCCAGCACGTGAGTCAAATCTCTCTAAACCTTTCCTTCTCACTGTAGCCTGTGACTCACCTTCAGGTGGAGAACTAAATGGAGTTTATTATGCAGTCTTTTATTCCTCTGTTACTCTATAAATAGTCTTAAAATACCTGTTTACTGTATCTGTATTTAAGCTCTGTCATCTTTACTTTATTCTATCACAAGAAAGTCCGCTCCTTGGCCACGTGATGATGTACCTGAGCAACGGTGGCATCATTTCTGTAAAAGTAACACGTTTTAGAGGGCAGTAACAAAGATGTGGTGCATGGAAGGATTTTAGATATCACTGAAGTTCATTCTTCTCTACATGATCACAACTTTAATCAAAATACTTAAGGTCCTTCAGGACACAATGAAGGAGTGGGAAAAAAAATAAAAGGCTAAATTAAAAGAGGAAGAAAGTACTGTCACTGTGCCTTCTAACCAGCAGGCTTCCACACCGCACAGATGCTCAGATCTGTGCAGGGAAGCAGCACAAGACAGCCAAGGTTACTGCAGCAGCTTCAGCAACGAACTCCACTGCTCAGGAGTTTGGGCTGGAATGTAAATGTTCACTTTGAAGCAGCCATTTGGTTTAATTGTTAGACTTTGAAGAGGGGGAGAGCAACAGACATTTAAAGTAGTTCTCATTCACTCTTATGTACAATTTCCTCCTGTGATTTGGTAAGAGGGAGATTTCAACACACTTCATACTGTAATATTTGCATTTTTGCTGCAGAGGCCCTATTCCCAAAGTGGTACCAAGCTGATTTTTATCAACAAAGCCTCTTAAACAAAAAAAAAAAAATTCTTTACCAACCCATCTGATTGCAGAAGGAAGATAAGCTCAAATTCAGACATACTTGCAATAACATTCTATTCCCTTTGTTCTCATGCAGACAAATGATGTAATTAGCGTATGGTGTAAATAAGACTTCACTTCAAAAAAAAAAAAAAAAAATAAGGACCAGGAAATGAAATTTCTCGAAGTAGCTTTCTCATCTAAATCATTACATTCTGTTTTCATTTGCACCTCCTCTGCCAGAAGAAAACATGATGCTGAGAACATATATCCCTTTGGAGAGAGTCCCCACACACAAGGACCTACAGTCTGAGAAACAGTCATCTTACTGGGTAGCCTCTGAGCAGGGGTTAACAATAACTAACACTCACTTCCATCCAAATGGAGTTTTTGAGCTCTGTGTCAGCATTGAGCACTCCCCTCCCTTGGTTTAGGCCACGCTATTTTTGCTCTTGGGACTTGGTGCATTGTCCCTTTTGACTCGCCACGTACATTTCTGTATAAAGCACGCAGCAGGCTCAGGGAAGCCCAATTCCTGCCTCAGTAAAGGAACGGTTCTAACACAGGTTAGAAACAAATAACCAAACAAAGGAGATAAAGAAAAGACAGAATAATCTTCCCTGAATACAGTCAGAGTGCCCTAGTGCCACAACACCGAGAGAGAGACTTGCACCTTTATGCTTCCAGCTGAGCATAAGGAGCATTACAGAAGACACATTCTGCCAACCTTAAAAATACACAAATCCCCCACTCAGCTCCTATTCAAGAGCACGAGGAAGGAGAGAATTTCTACTGCCTCTCACGCAAGATAGCATAGATTTAGGCCCCACTGGAGAAAACAAACTGTGAAAATCACAGTAAGCAGAAAAGCGAAGTTAAACACTGCTAGACAAGAACACACATATTAACCAGTTCATGACCTCATTTAAACCTGTTGATTCAGCTCGATGAAAACCTCTGGCTGTGCAATGCTCATTGTTCCAGAGAGCAGCAGCTCACAGACTGCCTCTCAGCAATCCCTCTCCATTTGTGCACCACCAAGGTGTTCCCAGCTTCCCTCACCAGCATTTCCTCTTTGCCGACTCAGGTGTCTGAGGTTTATTGACTGCACACAATGGAGGCTTCTGGAACATGATCAAAGTCACAACTCATCCTCTTTATGGAGCACTTTAGTGTTCATTTGCATGATTACAGATCCCTTGTGTCCATTTCGTATTATTACTCACCGTTTCCTGCACATTTAGTCTAAAAATGAGAACTCTGCACATCAAAGAGTTCATAACACTTCTTAATAAGACCACACCAACTCTTGGAGTGCCAGAAAGTAAGAGCACAATTGCTTGGATTCTACCAGGAAATTAATTTAGGGGGCCCTAAATTTTTTCCATTTTCCCATATCCTGACAGGGTAAAGGGTCCATGACTTGCAAAGCAGCAAGTCATGAGCCACAGACTCCATCCCAACACCCAGCTCTCAAAGAGGGATCAGGGCACTCCGAGTTAGTCACTGCACTTCAGCCAAATCCTTGACTGTCCTCATTTCAGTTTATTCAGACAAATATCTGGCCACAGCATGCAAGCACCAATAAAACAGGCCACACTTCTGAAAGCCTGCATTTGAGATGGCAGAAGTACTACAGAAACAACTGGCACCTTTATTTTCAGTGTGTCTAATTCTCAGGATAACCAACTGCCAGAATGGTTACACTGCAATTTAAACAGAGATTTAATAAACTGTCAATGTCTAAATCATCTATCTCAAGAGTGGATGATTTTTAAAAGATACAGTTTTATATACCTGCCCTCCAGAAAATGCTGGAAAATTAGTTCAAAACTGAGAAAGCACACATCTAAAAATACTTGCACACAAGGAAATTGGTATTTACTCAGTCATGGCACAGTACAACTGTAAAGAGAGATCAGAAATCCTGTTATCAACATCTGCACATCTCGGTGAAAATAATGCCAAGAAAACAATTTACTCATTACTGGGGTACTGCCATCAACAGCTGTTTCTTCAATTTTTTAAATGCATAAGAGATTGGGCACTCTAAGTATAAATAATCCAAGAAACTGAATTCTTTAGAGAGATTTGCAGTATGGTCTGAACAAATAAAACGGACTTTTGATTCTAGTTCTGTATGATTCAGAGGCTCTTTATAAATCACTAAGACAACCTGCCATGCTGTCATGAGACTGGTAATCAGAATCAAAAATTTTAAGCACCTCCTTTCAAAAAGGCTGCTAGTGGCTCCATTTTTTTAAAAAAAACCAAAACAGTAGTGATGTGGGCTGCCAAAAACAGATACAGCTTTATACAGAAAAGGTACCTGAAAGTACCCATATGCTGAGAAAGCTGCCTAGGAAAAGCCTACAACACTAAGGGAGCAGTAGAGAAATCTTCAGTCTTGAGTCAGAAAATGAAAAAAGGATGTGCTGGATTTTGAGCATGGCACTCTACCTCCTCCTGTGTCCTACCAACTGCAGCATACACTGCATTTCATCCCAAAAGAGAATGAGAAGATGTAACAAGTAATTATTTTAAGAAATAAAGATGAAGTCCATGTCATCAAATTGCACTTGATTAAAAATAGCTGCAGTTTAAAATTAAATAGTAACACTCAGAAAATAGTTCTACTACCCATTTATCTAAGTGCTGCTGGCAGGAGAAAGACAGAAGACATGGGGCAGCAAAGCCAGAGATGCTGAATCCAAGCAGGACCTCATCTTTGTATGCATTAACTGCATTTACACATTTAAGCCATGCATCCTCTTCTCACAATTTGAGGAAATTTGTTTCTGTAATGAACCAACTCATTTCTTCTCACACTGAAGGTTCACTTGGCACTTCTTACTGTGTTTGTACCAGAGTACAGTATCTTTCCCCTTAAAAGGCAATACAAAAAAAGAAATCTAAATAGAAAGTCTTCTACGTAAAGCACAAGAGCTTAAAGAAAAGTGGGCAGACCAAAGTGTGAAATCAGCACACAAGGGCAGGAAGTCCAGCAGGTTTCTCCTCTCTCAAGCCCCCCTCATAAAAGCAGCATTCATAACAAGCAGCTCACACCTAGTAAGTGATGTGACCAAGAAATTAAAGTATTAACCACACAGTTCAAGAAACTCTCATTACAAACAGGGTTGTGAAAGATGACACATTTTCCACCTATTCCAAATATTTAAATACTTTTCTTTCTTTTCCCCTGAGAATTTCTTTTTATTTTTTGTAATGACAAAGAATACAATTTAAGATAGAAAACTGCTCTATTTTTACTCTTGAGTAAGAAAACCCTGTAGTTAGTGCAATTCTGTGCCTCCCTCATGACAGTGACTTAAATTCCAAGCCTGACTCTGATTATAGGCTAAGCTCATGACTCTTCTCTTTCCATCCAGCTCAGAATATTTACCAGTTAGCACAAACAGCATTGCTTTGCCCGTCTTCACAGGAGGAAATTATGTGGTTTCAACTTTTTTCCACCTTCTTCATCAAAAGAACACAAAAAGAAGTGTCTGGTTTTTTAGAGCTACTCTACAGTGCAGAAGTCTGGCAGTAAGTGCTAATCTACCCTACACAGAGGTTTCACCAATTCTACCCAGAAATTTATCTCTGCTGTTTGCACTCCTCTGTGCATATTTAGTTAAACTTCATGCAGGTGAACTTGTGGTTCAGTGGTTATCAAGACTGAGTATTTTCCTTTGCTCAAGCAGATAAGGGCTGTTCCATGGAAAGATATGAAAAGGAAAAGTTGTTTCAAAGAACAAAATGCATTTTAGAAGCTATTATACTCCCAGTACTGCCAACTGGAATGGGAATCACACTCCAACATACATCATTTCACTTGTTACACTTAAACAGAAAAGACACTCCTGGTAACCCCCAGTTCTGAGCAAATTTCCAATGCTGTCTCCTTAGTTCCAGGAACAGGTTCACTATATAAAGATTGGTAGAGTTTATTAATTTTTAGGGCTCTCTAATCAAATTGTTCCTTGAGCATCTGCCCGAGATAGATGCACCGAATTTCCTCAGCTGCTGGAAGCGCTTGTATAGCACTATATATAGCACTACAAGATACTGGCTTGTAGAAGAAATTCAGTGATTGCTTGATATTGCAAAGCTGCCACTGCGTTTGCTGAAAGTGTTTTCTAACTGCAAATATGAACAGAGGATTTTTTTTCCTAAATAAAGCAGCATGTTGAAACACATCCATGGTGAACTGTTGTTTAAATTATATGCTGGCAGTTAATTTCCCCCAATGTATCTTCAAAGAAGCTTAGAAGCTTAATTCCCCAAATAACTGGAAAAGTACTTTGTTTTCCTTACAAATCCAATTTATATATTTTGACACATCATCTTAATTAATGTTATATTGTAAAGTGATGCAACTAAATCTACATAAAATGTCACAGAGGCATGCAAACTGATGTAGCCCAGCTTCACCCTGACACAACTTAAAAAAACCCCAACAATCAAAGGAAATGAAACAGCAACTTTATTTGAAAAGTACTAGCAAAGTTTTGTCACTAAAAATTGTCTGAAAATCTTTTAAAACAATTTAGACAATTTGTTTGACAATTTAGAAGCTCTTCTTGCTCAGCAACTACCAGCTGGAGAAACAAAAGTGCATACATTCAATGTCATAAAAGCAAGAAGCAAAAGAACTGCTGAGTGATTGTGCACCAGCACAAAAGCACCCCTTGTACAAGCAGCACAAAGTCAGACTTCACTGGTCTAGTACCAAAATAGCAACCAGGTGGGAAATTCTCTGGTAACAATACCCACCCCCTTTGCAGTGTTTTTTGTTGGTGTATCCCAACATACTTTAACAAGGACAAGATTATCAAATTCCTATAAAGAGAGGCTTTATCGCAGGTGGAAATTACCCATCTTGAAAACCTACTGCACGACTGTTAGTTCTGCCTTAGAATCTGATCTGATGAAGTTATTTCTAGAAGGTTTGTGTGTGCACTGAAATGCATGAGAAATCCAGCTGTAGGTACATGCCACCACAGTCCTGTGTCACATTCAGCAGCTCCACACGTCTTCTCCCACAGACGAAGGAAAAGGGAACTGTGACACCTATGTTTTGTACTGCAGGTAAATTGTCATCCCAGCACAAGTAGTGGGGCCATAACAAAGAAAGATGCACACATTTTTAGTGCAGTAAATGATTTCCAGACAAGACATTAAAAAGAGAGGGAAGCCTCGTGCCACCACTTACGCGGACAGGATTAGAGTCAGGACATGCTCCTCCAAAAGCCCACAGTTTTCTAACTACTTAAGTAAATTGTGTTTCCTTCAGCTGACTGCAGTGCATCTGTATCTTCCAAAACCATCTACAAGGAAGAAACACTACAGAGCGGGAAAATTATATGCTAGCCCTTTCTCTCCAAGCTAGGCAGTGCTCAGGCAGATGCTCGCCAGAGATCAACCTCAACAGCCCGAATCCAATCCCTAATTTACCCCCATGTGCAGATGAATCACATTCTCACCTGGAGAGCAGGTCCCAGAACACCAATCCTTTCATCTCCTAAAAGCAGACATCTGGCATTCCAGAGCTAGACTTGCAGGCCAAGGTTCACACCTCAGCTGCCTGAGCTGAGTTAGTAATTTTGTCCATTTATCTGCAACTCAAGGACTGGTTACCTGCTCAAATCCACTCACAGCACAGAGATGGTTCATAAGGGTGTAGACTGAAGAGCCAAATCTGTGCAGCAGAGAAAACTAAATTTCTGGTGCTGTGGTTAGTCCAAACCAGGCCACCTTTATCCTAGTCTTTAATTTAATGGTAAGTTTCTATACTTCTTGTCTGTACAGCATTTCATCAGTCAGACACAGACCAAAGTCACTGTGCTCTTCTTTCAGGACATCAATTGTGTTTCCAAACACGAAGTTTACTTCTAAAGGCTAAATAACAACAATCAGTAAAAGCCTTGGACAGGATTTCTTTGCTGCTAACATAAACTGTCCCTTAGGCAGAACTGTAATGCATGCATTATCATGTTATTCTTTGCAATCAATATATTAACATACCATTACCAAATTCCTAAAATTCTTGCAGCAGGCCAAAGGGTATTTAGTAGAGTAGTGTTTTCTCTTGAACAGATCTATACTTACCCACATAATGCATATTAAGGGCCAAGTACTTGTACTGGAAGAGAGGGTTGTTGTGCAGGCTACTTCTTTGGATCTGCTGGAAGAATGAGCTGACATCCCATCTGTACAAGACATCCAACAGCATGATGCTGGGGACCCTCAGGGCCACGTTTAATACTGCCTCCAACTTCTCCTTTGCAGCCATTCTCTTCCCTTTCTGTGAATTGGCAGCAGACTGTAAATAGCACAAGAGAGAGAAGAGTAATCAGATCAATCCCACTGTACAAACAGCCATTAGGCTTTGTGATCGTATGAATGGGGCTTCCTGTGTGGCCACAACCGACTGAATGAATCAACTGAGTTAAACTCAAATCCAGACAGGACAGCTTCTATTTTGGCTATATAAAGGTCAATTTGCTAGCAGTTTTTCCATGGTGACACTGTAAAATGGGGGGAGGGCAGGTTAATGACATGAAAATGGTCCAAGGGTGTGCACTGTTCTTATTTACACTCATTTAGCATGCCGAAAGACCCCAGTGTAGTAGGTACTACACAAACATTCACATAATCAGCATTAGAATGCAAATACTCTGTAAGCTTTAGAAACCAAACACCAACAAAATTCAGACACCACATCCATTTAGCTTAGCACAGTTTCTCTGCCTCTTAAATTAAATAATCACCAATTAAGGCAGTTCTTTAAATATTTTGGATTCACTTCCTCATTACAAACTGCAACACATAATTTTCAAATACCTCAGCTTTAAACAAATCATTTAGAGTCTTCATTAACCTCTAGAAGTTTATCTATTTACAGAATTTGAGGGCTGTGTGTTTTGAAAATCAGGACCAATAATGCAACTATTCTACTGATTTCTGTGTTATTCACCACAAGGAATCATACAAAGAGAAGATCATATCCTGACCCCTGAATACTAGAAGGTAATTTAATTATGGAGTTTGCCATCAGGTAAGATGGATGATGCATAACAATGAAGGGTACTCTTTTTTAAAAACAGCCGGTCCACAACAGCATCTCAAAAGTCACCAACAGAACCATTTTGAAGAAGAAAAAGATCAGTTTGACATCCTGTCAGCTAAGACTGACAGCTGCTCCTAAACGAAATGTGCTGGTTTTACCATTCACCACCTGCCCATGCCTTGAACATGACTCACTGCAGGCTGCATTAGAGACGTGCAGTTGAAGATGGGGATGATCCAGCAAGTTTTTATCCACTAGAAGCCACTCAAAGTAAAATCACCTGCAGCACAATCAGCCCCCCTCGGAGGTCAGATTTAAGAAAAGGCTCCCAATCCCAGCTATTAGGGGGACAATTGGAAAGAACTGCACCCTGAGCAAAGAAATGGAAAACTCTGCACTTGAACTACACTTTCTTTTAAATGAAGTTTTACAGGACTTTTTTCATATTGTCCTTATATGACTTATAAAAGTTTTTGCAGCTGTGCAAGTTTTATACCGCAAGCAAACAAGGAAGTCCAACATGAAGTGAAACCATGCAAATATATATTAAGAAAAAAAACCCAACCCAAATAACCAAAAAAACCCAAGACCTCTCTCACTCACACACAAGCCTTGTGTGAGGTTTTATCTGTGTTGCCACAGCCTAGGTGACACTGCTAACTGTTCCTGTCACACCTTCAGCCACGCTCACACTTCTCAAGGCACGATGACATAAAATTAATTCAGCTCAAGAAGTCAGAACAAATCAAAACTGAGATGTGGGTCAATAAACCACAGGTTGCAGGGCTGTTGCTTGCCATTGTGTAGCCCACAGTCTGATTTTTCAAGTTAGTAAATTCTGGCACATTTTACAGAGCTCTTGCAACAGCTTGACAAACCCCAAGGGGAGCACATCCTTCCCCTCGCACAGGAAACGCCTTCCGACCACATCGGGCACCCCACACAACACCAGCATTTCACAGAGCTGCCCAAAACAAATTAAAAGATCAGCCAGAAGATTACAAATATTTAGAATGAACAACCAAAACTACCACACAAGCAGCTACTACAGAATCGGAGCATTCAACATTTTGTGTGAGTAAAAGATTGAGTTTAAAGGGATGGTATTGTACAAACAGAAGTCGGGAGTTACACAGATTGTATGCAAAGAGTTACAAAAAATACAAGCTTAAATAATTCATATCAAAATATTTTAAATGTCCTAGAATTTTCAAAAATCTATGGGTTTGTCGAGTTCATAAATTTAATTAAAACTTTGAAATTAGGCTGCCTCCTGGTTTTTGACTAGGTTCCTTTTCCAAGTACATCAAGAGGTAGGGACAGGGATGAGCAGGCACTGACAGGTTTTCACTCTGTCATAAAAATACCCACGTAAAGTGACAACAAGTGCCTGATATCAAATTACATTCTCAAAACCGTCAAACCTTTTTCAGTCATCAACAACAACCAAACACGTATGACAAGAAGGTAACTTGCACTTGAGCTTTCACTGTCCTTAATTATTCCAAAACTAGAATTACATGGACAACTTCTCTTAATACTGAAAGTTGAGGGTCAGCACATCCAAATTAAACTGAAAAATTCTGCCTCCAAAACTGATACACACGTACTTGAGACACAGCAAACAAAAAAAAGTAGTGCAGCATTTAGATTATCTAAGAAAACAATTAAATTTCAGATGCTGCTAAAACAAAAGCAAAACAAACTTTGCAAACCACATCATGTCACAACGGAAGTGCTGTGAGGATCAGCCACTGCAGCTCCACAGCATCTTCTGTCCCTGACTGACAAAAACACCCAACACTAATAAGAAACCCTTTAAAATTAACTCCACTAGAAATGCGGATGTGTTAAATAAAGCCTCAGTTGTAACGGCTGCCAAGTTCTAACAGAACAAAATAGAGTCCATTGCTGTAAGCTCATTATATTGTAAAGAGCTCTCACAATACATTATTTTGATTGGTGTAAAAACAAACAAACAAAAAAAGACCACAACATTAAACCTCTAAAACCTTTAGATAAATGATGATGACAGGAGTTGCTGGATGCTCAGGCGTTAGAAAAAATATAGGTCACTTGTCGTACAAAGCCAAAAAACGGACTGGGGAGCCACTTGTCTGTGTTTCAAAATTTTTTTCCCATGATTTTGAACATCTCTCTGTTTCAAATTAGAGTAAGAAAAGGAACACTCTGAGGAAGACTGTCATGGTTTAACCCCATGTGGGAGTTAATGTCACACAGCCACTCGCTCACCATCACCCCTCCCAGTAGGACAGAGAGGAAAACTGAAAAAAAAGGTAAAAACCTTGGGTTGAAACAAGAACATTTTAATAAATAAAACAAAATAGAATACTGATAATGATAATAACTGCAGTGAAAGGCACACAACAACAACAAAAGACAGAAAAAGAGAGAACTAAAACCCAAGAGAAACAAGTGGCACAATCCAGTTGCTCACCACCCACTCACCAATGCCCATCCAGTCCCTGAGCAGCAATTGGTGTCTCCCAGCCAATTCTCCCCTGTTTATACACTGGCCATGAGCTTCTGTGGTTTGGAATATCCCTTTGCCCACTTCCCCCAGCTCCTTGTGCACCTGCTCCCTGTCAGAGCACAGGAAGCTGAAAAGTCCTTGATTTAGAGTAAGCACTGCTTGGCACCAACTAAAGCACTGGTGTGCCACCAACATTATTCTCGTACTAAATCCAAAACACAGCACTGCACCAGCTACTAAAATTAACTCAACTCCAGCAAAAGCCAAAACCAAGAACTTCAGATTTCACATCTTAAGCTGTGCTATTTGGCCAAAACAACCTTTTAAAAAATTCCCATTACAACTGATTGTTCATGGAACATGGATTGTTCATTTTTGTTTTATAACAACTGTATTTCACAAATCCCTCCCTCACCTGGCACACCCATTTTGTCAAAAGCGTATTCCTGGTTAGCCTTAAAAAAAACAGTAGAGCTAGCAAAAATCAATTTAAAAAAATAAAAGAGAAAAAGACTCCTTCAGGTTTGTCCCAGCTCATTCCATCAGCAGAAGAGACGATCTTGAGTGTGATCACACAGCACGTACCCTCTCAAAGACAACACACATTTTCCCTTTCACAGAATTTTCTTTCTGAAGTTTTGTCACAACACAAAATTTTGCCATTTCAGCTGAAGCTGTGAATTCTGCCACTTCAGCCAGTGTAACTGTTGCTTCTGCATCAACATAAATATAAATCTATCACAGGCAGAAAACATGCCCTGGTAAAGAGGCTGCAAAAATCTGCATCCATTTATCCAAACAGGTACAAAAATTACATTAACAGAGAAGAGTTTGTATATTTAGAAAAGCATTAATCATAAAGTTACTTAATAGTTACAGAAATAAACTGGAATAACTGCAAATGTAAGTTACTCCAAGACTACTGCCACCAAAAATCACCATAGAAAGAGACAGTAACTCCAGTCAAGATCAGAACCTTAAAACTAGACTTGATCCTGCATCATTCAGCCTCACATCTGTGAACAAGATGCTCATTCTGCTACACCATCACAATTCAAAATACTTGGCAAGATCGACTAAAATCTAAAAGAGACAACTTCAACTTCTGTTCCTCACATCTATGAAATTCTAGTTACTCTGGATACATCCATTAACAAGCAGATTCTGGTCTGTAGCTTCGTTTCTACGTTAGATTATTTTCCAGTAATACGTTCTAAAACTAAAAATATCACCAGGAAAACCTTTTGTTTTCCTATGAGGTAAACTCTGCTAAACAGACTTTGAAGAGGAAGAAAAACTAAAAAAAGAAACCCAAACAAAATACAAAATATACAACTCCTATCTATAGCTACAGAAAGGTTCAGTTGAAAAACTAAATTTAGACCCATCAGCTGGGTTGTACCCACTCACTTCCTTCTTTATACCTGTCCTGGTCTAGGGAGCAAAAGATACTCGACTTACAGAAGAATTCCATTCTTCAAAGACTCACATCTTTCTATCATCACTTTGGGAGGGAGAGAACAAAGAGAAGCGAAGGGAAGGAACAGGACACAAAGGTTTATCAAATATGCACTTAGAAAAGAATCTCCCTGCGTGATTCTGTAGAAAAACAAACAAACAAAAACAAACCTAGAACTCAGAGTATGTGAGCCACCAATCCATCAAAAGGGCTCTTTCCCTTGCAGACAGTGGCAAGGGAAGGAAAAGACTGTCTTGCTCCCGTACAATTTAAATTGGCTAACAAGGACATCAATCAAAGATTTCTGCTGAGAGGCCAGATCCAGCGAGATACCAAGAGCAGGGATAAAGCCCTGAACACTGCAGATGTGCACAGCAACACCGCCACTGCACCCAGCCGCTGCTCCCAGTAATAATCAGTCCTTCTAGACCACGGGACTAGTTCAGAAATTTCAAATAATAACCAGAGTATTCAGCCTTCAATTTAAAGGTTTAGAGAGAGTCAGTCAGCAAACAGACAGCTCGATCTTGCTGTGTAAGCAGTTAACAAGAACAAACAACATTTTTTTTCTCCTTTTTTTGCCTTTTTTTCCCATCTGGTCTAACAATATGGATTGCTATACAGCTGCTGCGGTGGTGTGCCTGGAGAACTGGTATTTCTACCTAGAAAACACAGTAATTCCTACATTCCTACTCATCCAAGACTCATTCACTTGTGAATGTGGCACAGCTAAGGTTAACCATTCCAAACAAATACAGCACGTGTTTTGCAAAAGCAAATGTTACTGCAAAATAAAATAGGTCAAAATCTTCTCTGTTCACAGGGACTTTAGTGAATGTGAATTCACATTAAAGGCATATTAAAAATGGACCAAAGCAACTATGGAAGGTTAATTGCAGAGAATAAAAAAAAAATCTACATTTCCAACTTTCATTAATTCTAGCAAGTTTTATATGAGGGAAAGAAAACCAACCTAGGAAACGAAGATACATATCACGGAGCTGTGAAGATAAAGTTTTCTTTAAAGATTTATTTCTCAAGTACATTTATACACTATGAACAGTTTCAGCCCACTCTCAATTACAAGGCAAGTGCGTTATATTATTTATAGGCAGCCTGTAAAACATCCTGTGGCTTTTATTTTTCATAATGAGCAGGTAAGACAAAGGAACCGAACTCAGGGACTAACACGTGTTAACAAAGGTTAACAAATCCACCAGGCATGCAGCAAAGTCCTTCCTTCTGTGGATTCCTACGGGATCCGCGCTCTGCCTGCACCTGATCAGTTCAAACCCAGTCACACTAAGAGGGGCTGCTTGGTTTTGGGATCGCAGCTTAGTTGGGCACCTGAAAGATAGTAAGCCAATTCATTAAAATTAAAATGTAATTAATGATATCTTTAATTAAAATCTTCAGAAGAAAATCTAGCTTGACTCCACAAACTCAAACTGCTCCGAGGTCCTTTCTGGCTCGCCGGTTTCTCGCCAGTTCAAGGTTTGGTTTATTAACCAGTTATTCAGCACTTTTTTTTGCCGTCACAGCCGTGTTTGCAAGCCCACACCTACAAGCCTGCCTAACCACATTTGTATCAGCACATTCTGAGAAAATCTGGGCAGCAATCCCAAAGCGCCTCTGCAGAGGAGAGAATACCCAGAGGACCTGCACACGGAGCATTAATGAGAGCCCGAGATGATGCAGTGACATCCCACCCCAGAGAGCGGGATCACAGAACACCAGACACACAGGCAGTGCTCACAAAAAACCCCTGCGACCCAAATGTGTTACCAAGAGGAAGCCACACGATGGGGTGAAATATATTTCATCCTCCACAGTTGCTCAGACAGTTTTTAGCCATTTCAGACACAGCCTATGTTTAGAACCTGCAACGCCAATAACCAGACTGCTAAGAAGTTAAAATAGAAAATAAGACTTTCAAGATTTCTCTAGGTCAGCACTGATAAAGTTTCCATCGCTGCTGCTGCCGCCTTATCTGTTTTCTGAATCATGTAAATAAAGCTTCGAGGCCTGTGAAATAGGCAGCTCAGCTTCCTGCAGCACCAGACTCGCCTGACAGAAATATCAAACACACGGTGGAAATACCCAGAAAAGTTCCCTTCAAAACACGCTCAAACTCAAGACAGGCAACCAAAGAATTCTTCCAGAAAGACTCCTCAAGATGAAGTACCAACTTCTGAGTGCTCCTCCCAAGTATGAGACTAATTACAGAGCAGCAGGGCCTCTCTGAAGTGAGAGGAGATGCTGGAAGGGCAGGGAAACGGGCACAGATGCCTGAATCACACTGAAAGATTGGACTCGAATACACACTTAAAAAGCAAAACGATGGTGAACTGTCCACTCTAACCACATCAAACACTGCCAGGTGTATTTGGAGCTAAAAATGGATTCAGAAGAGTAAATCACCACATGGGTTCCAGAGGACGGGAAGAGGAGCCATCTGCGCCGTTTGAAGAGGAGGAAACCGACCCAAGTTTAGCCAAGAGCCTGGAGAAGGTTTGTGTGAGCGCAGCACGAAACACCAAGCAGGCTCCCAGAGTTTTCCAGGACACACCCATTCGCTCGGAGCTCACCAGCGTGATGCGCCTTTCTGCATCTGCACCGAGGGCTCCAGCTGCCCAACCCCACTGAGACACCGATCTCTTCCCATCCTCTCCCAAAGGAAGGAATTCCCCAGTATTTCTTCCAGCGGAGGTTGTTCAGTTCATGTCTCCATCAGAATCAAGTGGCTCTAACCTCCACAGCCCCTCAGACTGATTTAAACAAACTGAATCCCTGTTTTGGATGAGCAGCAGTTTTATGCTGCTCTGTAAGATTTTTGATGAACCTTCCACATAATGGTCATCGCAAAGACAAGCATTTCCTAATGCCAATGAGTTTAGCAATTAATTAAAACCTTTAGTGATATTATGAGTCAAAAACCAAAGCTGATTACCAGTTATTAAAGCTAACTAGAAACAAGAAAGACACAGTTTCTCATGCAGAGGTCCCTCCCCACTTCCCGTATCTAAGCTATCCAGCAAAAAAAAGCCAAGGTTACAGATAAATCGAACTCACGGGGTGCAACAGCTTAGAGCGCCCACCTAAACAAAATATATTTTCCATATTTAAATTTATCGTCATTAATCCTAAAAGAGTGATTAAAAAGTAATTAATAATTATTTCCTTCTTCTCCTCCCAAGTTTTCTCTCTATGGACACATTACAAACATAGGACAAACCCTAACTGAAATATATGTAAAAGTATCCAAGTCTGAAACACAACAGAAACTCTTGTACTAAAAAATGCATAAGAAATGAATACCGCAACACCTACAGATTTAAAAAAAAAAGTGTTCTGAATGAGATCACAAATGGCTAATATTTATGAGTCAAACACATTACACAAATCTCACTTTTCTTCGCTATATTTTGCCCATAGTTCCTAATATTCTCCTTCATTTGCTGATACTTGCGTGCATTACATACAAAAAAAACCCCACATTTTTTCACTTTATTTTCCCAATCACATTATTTATGCACCAGGTCCCACACACACACCCCCAAAAAGGCAGCACAAACCAGAAGGTAAGAATCCCTCTAAGAGCTCCATCTGTCAGAAGTATACTTGGTACGCAGAACTACTCCTGAGCACAGAAGAAAAACGAAAATTCTCATCACAAACCTTATTTTTAAAGGCTACAGAAGGTCTCATAAAACCGACTGACATAAGTAGGGAAGATGGAAAGAGCCCCGTTCTCCACGCCACGGGCAGGCTGCTCCTTACATAAGCATGACCATATGCTCCAGGGCCCGTCTCCAGGAGAGGTGCCCGGCTCCGCTCCGTGTCTCGGCCGTGACGCCACCGGCCCGGGGGACGCACAGCCGGCTGCGGGCACCGCGGGCAGAGCCCGGCCCCAGGCAGCGCGGGCAGCAGCACCGCAGCCCCTCGGCCAAGCCAGCGGCTCTGTCAGCGCTGCAGCAGCCCACGGCTCAGCCCCGGGGCCAGCACGGGCAGGCGCCGGGCGTGCGAACCGCGACCCCCGCTAGCCCAGTCCCCGACAGGACACTTATTCGCTGCCCGGCGCAGCTCCCGCGCTCACCGCCGGCGCCGCGGGCAGCCCCGCGCATCCTGCCCGGCCCCGCTGAACTCCAGTAACCCCGACGGCTCCCGGCGCCGGCGGAGGAGGGGAGCGGGGAGAGGAAGGGGGGCGGAGGGC